>JACXGI010001614.1:61968-88585 GCA_016801175.1 Esox masquinongy
TATATATATATATATATATATATATATATATATATATATATATATATATATATACATATAGCTCCGGAAACAAATTAAGAGACCACTGCACCTTTTTCTTTCCTTTCCAAAAAAGTCAAAAAGGAAGGTTTTGAGTGAGGAAAAGAAGGTTTAAAATTAAGAGACCACTGCAAATTGAATGCTTCTGTTCCTCACTCAAAACTTTCCTTTTCAACTTATTTGGAAAGGAAATAAAAAGGTGCAGTGGTCTCTTATTTTTTTTCTAGAGCTGTATATACAAAACTTGTGACTGATCTACAATATATTTCATAAAAAATAAATGAACCATGTGAAGTTTTGGACCCAGGACTATTGTATTTTCTTTTGTAAATGTAGTAACACCTGTCATTGGGTGAGAGATAGGGGAATGTGGAAATACAGGCAAAAGACCCAGTCTAAGCCACTTTCTCACTTTGAGGAAGGACCCAATGTATTCAGATGCCTTGTTACTGTTTCAAGACCCTACAATACCATCTAATAATGTATCTTTCCCATTAGTCCGAGCATTGAGGGTGAAACATGAAAACCTTCAAAGGATTTTTGGTGTGGAGCCATACCTCACACCAATGACTTACTACCTCCTGAAATGTACAGTAGAGTGGATTCACAGTAGATTGTTGTGTTGTAACCTCTGCAGGATATTAAACCTTATTTTCTTTGGGGACGTCTTGTCTTAACACCAATAAGGTCATTCATCTAATTAAGTGTTAGATTTACTTATATTTGAGGTAAATTGCATTATGCAGTTTAAACAATGACCAAATTCCCTGTTGTTCTTGGGGAAAAAGAATCTGTGACTGTATGAAGTGAAATAAATTGGACTGGAAAGAACTGAAATTATTCCCTTCCAGGAGAATGTTGCTGAGTGGTAATAAATAAGGTAACAGGAGCATTCTCATCAATTGTCTCCATCTGGTTTAAACCTTTCTTGCCGCAGTTACAAGGAAAAATTTCAGAGTGAAAAGAATTTGCTTATGCTGAAAGTTCTTGTGATTCCACAGAAAAGAAGTTTAGAGACTGCAAAAGATCCAGGGGTTGGGACACTGGCCAATATTTAGGCTAACCTTCCATGTGCTTTTAAGTTTACCTTTCTATGCTTCAAATGAGCTGGATAAAAGTAAACCATTCAAAGTCAATGGTTGGGGGAAGATTTCTTGATCTTTCTTTAGAGACACTGACAGATAAAAGGAAACAAGCAGTGAGATTAAATATTCACGAAAAGCCTACAAGAGGAACATATGTTTTATTGACTGAGAGCAAAGAACAATAGAGTCCAAGGTTTCAAGGTTTTAAGAGCACTCTAAGTGAATCTAACTTTTATGCAGAGCCCACTGCGATATGGATGCATGAAAAAGCCAGGGAGTCCTCTCTCCCAACTGATACACTATAAAGGTTTGGGTGAACTGAGGGCTAATGGAGCGCAAAGGGGTGCTCCATTTAAAAGGTGTGTCTAGGTTAGTGTTCACTTACAGTAGACCATCATGGGATATACCAAAGCCATAGGTTTGAAAAGTGAATAGGAGAAGGGAAATTGTAGATGCAGCATTGTTTGTTCATATACCAAATGGCTGAAACCAGGGAATAGAGGATGCTAAGGATCTGACTAACTTGAATGCCTTGCAAAGTGGAAGTCGCATGCTGAACTGAGCTTTGTTCTCTAATGGGCCACAGTGGAAAAAAGGGTTACAACCTTGTTTTCGGTCCATTTCATGTGGAAAAATCTTTTGGAGCTTTTACACTGGAGACAATAGCGAAGCTAATGGCTACACTTGAGATATCATAGGCAAACACAGAAAATGCTCGTGCTCAGCTTGCAGATGGTGAGGATCGCAGTTCTTTTTGAGACCAAAGACCATCTGTTGTTTTTGTTAATGAATTAAAAACAAGAAGTGGGGCACATAGTGGCTATAAAGGAGCAAAGCAATCAAGTTTAAATTTGTAAAGTGAGCAGAAATAACAGTGGATTTCACACAGTTATCCTCTAAAGATTGACCTCATACACCACTGCCTACACACTACCCAAACCCCCAACCCTGCTCCCTAACCCCAAGCCCTCCAATATCTTTCAGCAGAGCATACTGTAGCTACAGTACACTGCTACATTATGCTCAGTTTTCCCTCATGGAAGAATCCATTCAGGTGAAAGCTCCCTGCTAACCACAGGGAGGGCATTTCATTGTGCAGAGAGGGCTCTATCTTGTTAAGTAGAGTCCACTTTGCACTCAAAGCCAGGCATTTGAATAAACACTGCTTGTGGTTTCGTCAAAAGGATTTCCCCGCCTGTTATGGAGCGGTCTATCACATCTCCCCTTCTGTCATGGTGATAAAAAGTGTGAATGAGAGATTATTGGAGCAAGCTCTGGTAGCTTTAACTTCACTCTGCCTTCTTCGAAAGCTCTTAGAATAAAGAGAGGGACTAAAGCTTAGGAATAACATTAACTGTCAACCCACCTGAAATCTCTGGAATTTCTACTGGGTAGGACAAAAACCACAAACCTAAACAACCTGACCAGATACTGGATTTGCTGGGCTTACTAAGTAGGGAAAAAAGTAAACATTTTTTCTTCTAATTAGTTAGTATCTTAACAAAAAGACTGAAAGCCTGAGTCAGTCTTGCATTTTCCAACTTTGTTTTCTGTTATCTAATATAAATATAGAGGCAGACATGCATATCAGAGAGAACTTTAACAACTGACTTGATAACAGTTGCAAACCTGTCAGCATAGGTTAGGTTAAAGATGTCTTGGGTACTTAAAGAGGAATAAAATCATACTGAGAAATCAGTAAATCAGTGACAAAAGAACACCTTAAAGATGCAGTCTAGAAATTTTAAAAGTAACATTTTTAAAACCTCTCATTTTGGGCTGGATGAGTAATACAGCTCCGGAAAAAAATAAGAGACCACTGCACCTTTTTCTTTCCTTCCCAAAAAAGCTGAAAAGGAAAGTTTTGAGTGAGGAACAGAAGCGTTCAATTTGCAGTAGTCTCTTAATTTTAACCCTTCTGTTCCTCACTCAAAACCTTCCTTTTCAACTTTTATAGAAAGTAAAGAAAAAGGTGCAGTGGTCTCTTAATTTTTTCCGGAGCTGTATGTGGTTTATATGTGCAGAATCTATAAGTAGAATCCCTATTTTACCTCAGTCAGCCATGAATTTGAAAGCATGTGGTTTTGATGAAATATAGTTTCAAGTTAGTATATATTTATATATATTTCAAGTTAGTCAAGCGAAAAAAAAAAAACGCACCTAAATTATTACCATATTGGATGAACAATAGCCCATCTCCTATTATAGAGACTGCAGTTAAGCTGTTAACACAGAACATTCTCCCACCTGTGGCATTAATAATAATTTTACACATGACTGTATTCAGTATGTAAACAGCCAATAAGGTACAGACATACATCTGTAGGTGTCTGCTTCAATTTGTCCCCACAATGACATGATGACTGTGTAAAGGTCCTTGCTTATCCAGCCTCCAGAAACTGCCAGAGAACAAAAGAAAAAAGAAAGAAAGGCTTAATGTAATTACGGGAACTTTCCTCTGATGAGGTCCCAGGATGTAACTTGGACAGAACCAGTAGGGGTGTCAATTATTCATGGCAACAGCAACAAACAAGCTTAGAGGCAACATATTTGGAGGGGGAGGGGTACGTGTTTGTCTGTGTGTGCGTGTGTGTACTAGATAGATAACATATTTTTGAGTAGTGAAACAGGGCCTAGCCTGCCTCCTCAGCAAAGTGTTTGAAGAACTCTTGTTATATATGCAAAAGCTTGTTTCACCCAATACCACTGGGAAACAACTTACACAGGAGTAAGTATACCTGAGAGGCATTTTATTAGTTATTCATGGTGTCAATGTATGATCAAACATATTGGTGTAACTGGCTTTAAATCACAACATCTTCATTACCTCCAAAACCCCTTTTTCGGCAAAGTGTGCAGCTCTTTCTTGCAATCAATCTGCATAGCCTAGCCGATAATAACATTATGAATGTAGTCAAAGTAATGGCTTTGACTATTACCCAGATAATGGCTTTGACTATTACTGCACATCAGCCAGAAATAATATTATGACCAAGTCATATGGTGAGAAATGTTATTTACACTGTGGTGAGGACTGAGACTGGATGTGTCTACTGTCTATAATGTGTCATTCACTTTAATACATTGAGCTCAGAAGTTCCTTAGGGAGGTCCCCCAGAATGAGGTAGTGGGAGATGATATAAGAGATGAACCAGAATGAAACTATCAGGATGCCACAAACTTTTCTCTTTCTCGCTATACTCCCTTTTCCTCACTGTTTTTTGTATGCACGCACACACAAAACACACACACACACACCACACACCAACCCACAACACACCACTGAGTCTTATTAGCAAGCGGCACTGATGAAAAAAGCAGCATCCCGCTGATGGGTTGATCTTTTGCGTCTCTCTCTCTCATCATTAAAACTACTGACAGCTGCCCACATCCTTCCTCTCTCCAGTTCCCTTTCTCTCCATCTCTGGGCCTTTTACAATACAATATATTTTCCAAGAGCCATCAAAGAAGAAATTGATAGCTCGCGACACCACCTCCCAAGCTAGCGTACGCTACATTTTTGACCCCGTCCCTTTGAGGTTTCCAAGCGTGATGACAACTGTATTAGAACTGTATCAAACAATGTACATATATTGCAGTCAGACTCGTCACATGTAGGTTCAGAGGTCAAATAACACTTTAGGGGAAGGATGTAAAGAAGTCTCACAATGGGGGACTCTCACAGCAGTTGAAGTTGAGCAGAGGTCACTGAACTATTTGGGACGAGTGTGAAATAGAAAAAGATAGACAAGGAAAAGAGAGCTTGAGTATGGCCAGCAGTTGCTTTTGGGAGCCTTAACCATAAAGCATTTTTGGGGGACTAGTTTGAGATGATTGAGATGGTGAAAGAGAAACTGGGGAGAGCTTTGCTGCTAGTAGGATGAGGGAGTGTGAAAAAGTATGACTGGAGGTCTTGTAGAGGGAAGCACGGGGGAGTGGATAAAGTGGTAAAAGGGGGAGGTGAGGAGGCAATGGAGGTGCAGAGTCCGACTCCTGTACCTAAGTGTTAGGATGCTGTCTGACAGCTGAAGGACACCAATACTGACAAAAAATTGCTTTTTTGGTGCATAGCTCACATTGCTTATTGTACTGCCAACACCAGCAGGAAATCCAAGATACTAGACATACGAAGTTGTGACTAAGAGAGAGAGAGATTTCTGTGTGTTCACCCTGCAGCAGTCCCTGTCCTGGCCTTATCCCAGAAGTGGCTCTAGTACCAGAAGTAGCCCCATTCCTGGCACTACTACCAGAAGTAGCCCCATTCCTGGCACTAGTACCAGAAGTAGCCCCATTCCTGGCACTAGTACCAGAAGTAGCCCCATTCCTGGCACTAGTACCGGAAGCCGCTCCAGTCCTGGCACTAGTACCAGAAGTAGCCCTATAGCCTTCTGATATGTGTACCCAGTACCTGTCTTGTTAACAGCATTATTTTCCTCTGCTCATCCCTTTCCTCTCGCTGTGATAATTGCGGAGCATCCAAAAGCATACATCTCATCATTAACAGCATCAGCTGCACTTGTTCCTTAGAAAGAGATCTGTGATATCTGAAGTGAACGAACTAACCAGCTATGTCACTTGAATTTAGGTCAATGGGCTGGTCACGATTCTGTACAGCGCACATGGATGTCGCTTGATTTTCCCTCAGTTGATGCCTACAGTCGGGAACATGTCTCAGAACATGGCAGTTAAGCATTAAAATGCTATGGAAATGATTATGCAAACTAAGACAAGTCTATCCTTTTATTTTCTCTCTTGGAGTCTGTCTGTCGGTAATCTCTCTCCATCCCTTTAAATCTCACTCTCTCCATCTCTCTAATAGTGCTGCCCTGTTATCAACTAGAGCACTTACAGACACAGACTTCCCAGCTAATTAATTAGCAAGTGTCACCTTTCAGTCAGCAGCCAAATCCGTTTTCCATTTGACCAATTTCACATCTGCTTACCAAACGGCTAGCCGTCTTTACAGTCAAGGGAAGGATGCCCCTGGGTATCGCCTAGCTCTATTCACTAGCCTCAACTGAGGGGAAATGCTAATGAAAACAACTTTGACACTGTGATGCAATAGGCTCTCTTTCTTTCTTTCTTTCTTTCTTTCTTTTTTCTTTCTTTCTCTCTCTCTCCCTCTCTCTCTCTCTCTCTCTCTTTCTTTCTTTCTTTCTTTCTTTCTGGAAAGAAGCTTTGACTGTCATAATAGACCTACAGGAGCTTTAGTAAGGTATTAACAAATATACCATGGTATTACAGAAGTCCTCACTATTCCTTTGACAAATATTGTCTTCATCACAAGTAGATATAATCAGTAACACAAGTATCCATAGCCATAGTCTTGTGATATTGCATTATAGGGCTGTCAATTCACCTATTCAGTCTGTTTTGATTTGAGATACCAGGAAAATGGTTAGAGAAACAGTTGACACTACAATGCTAATGCTGTAAACCACTTGTTAAATGAATACAATTTAATTATTTAGATTGTAATACAGTGAAAAGAAAGTACTAGAATAAAACATTGAGCAACATCTCAGCGAATGTTCCGAAGTCAATTCTGTTAACTTGACCCATTTTGTAATGCACTTTCATTTAATTCTGAATGATAATGAAGTGGAAAACCAAACCAAAAGCAAATACAGAGTATCATTAGATTATACACTGGATTAGGTGGAGTGGGCATTAATTCAAACAGATGCTTGTAGGCCTACTTCACTCTCCTTGCTATGATAGCAGTGGATGAGGTGCCCCCATATAATATAATGCACATCTGAGATAACAAAAAAAATCAGCCAGAATAAATACATTTAATTATTCATCATACCTAACCATGAAAAATTTTTTAAAGTAGTGAATCTCAATGCATAAAAACCACAGTCATCAGTAAAGAAGCCCATCCATTATTTTAGTACTAGTGCTAGAATATTGAATGAAATTGACCCCTTCTGAATCCAAACGAAATGAGTTGTCGAAAATGAGATTGGGTCCCCATGGCCCTGTTTTAATCTGCACTTGTTGTTGCTGTTCCCAGCTGTTCCCCTCTTTTTTGAGGAACATTCGCAGGGAGGAGATCATAGTGATGTGATGTGCATGGCAAGGGCTGCAGTGTTGTCTCAATGCCGGGCTTCATGGCGCCAGGAAGAGATGCATGTTTGATTACTCCACTGGTAATAAAAGCAACTGTGAGAGCTGGGTCTCCCAGGGATGTACCCTCCATAGCAAACCCACTGAAAGTGGGAGGAGACAAAGAAGAACAATAGAGAGCAGAGGGCAAATGCTCTCGGAGCAGAATGCAAAAATGATGATCCTCACCCATTAGTCTAAGTTCTTGATCTGAGACATTGCCATTATATACAACAACATATTTTATGGTGAGAAATTGGATTAATCATATAAATTGCTTTGGTGGAATATCAACAAGATCACTTTGGTCTCCCTTTTTTCACTCTTACTCTTTACTACTAACTTTAAAGCACAACCTATTTCCACAAAAGATCTGATTTGCAAACACAGTTGTTTTTATACTGAGCAACCAAATAAATAAAGCCATTTGATTGAAGTATGTGCTAAATATGGTCTCCTACTACAAATGCTTTCATGCTCATCTGTACATCTCTTACGAAACTAACCAAGGCTAGCTTTGAGAAATAAAAAAAATAAAAAACATCAGCTGAAAGAAACCTATACGAACAGTAAAAAGGGAATATCCTTGCTGAAAAAGACACTTCTCAATCACTAAAACAACATTCCTGTGGTTCGATCATTTAGTTTCACTGTAATCAGAGCTTTTGTACAGGTTACCCACAGACACAGCCTTGTGCCACAAACACAATGTCACAGCAGGGTCATCTGAACAGCCAAAGGACTCAAATGTTATGCCACAGTACATCCCTAATGATTAATACAACATAGGAGCTTACATGGTACGAGGCCAGCTAAGAAAACATCCTCTATATTCTACAAGAGATGCACACAGAGCTCAAAGTAGATTGTCTGTGCCTTTGTGTGTGTGTTGGCTGCCTGTGTCTAGTTCCAAAAGACGCCATTGAGTCACTTGCTCACTGCTTCATGATGCGGCAACACTGAAAACCCCTCCCTCTCTCTTATTCCCCTTCTCCCTCCATCCCTCCCTTCTCTCACTCCCTGCCTGCCTCCATATGCTCCTTTTCTCTGTGACTGCTCCCCCATCCCAGATGGTGTCTGACAAGAAGGACCTGCATGTCTGTCATCAGTCAGTAGTAGTGACAGCCTCGTCACCAGCACTGACATAGCCGCTGTCTGTGTGGTCACCAGGGGATGCCACTGAGCATCACAGTCACCAACACCGCAGATACTGAACCACACAACAGGGGATGTGGTCAAAGATGTTCCCATGACACGCGCGCAAGTGCGTGTACAAACACACAGTGGAACAACAATAACATAAATCATTGTGGAATACTGAAATCTATGTTCTCTAAACATGATCCTAAACCAGACCTTACCTTTACCCTAACCCACCTACTCCGAAACCCTCAGCCTTCCCAAACCAACCCCGCTCCTAACCCTAACTCATACCCTACAATCCAGAAACTAGCGCTACCCTTTCCTTACTCAGGGACTGCTCACTGGTGGCCACCTTCATGAGCCCTACATGTCTGAACAACTGCTCCAATGTATGTCCTGACACACACCACATACATTTAATGTAGAATAACCTAACCTTCATGTTTACACTGAACCCATATTGCCTAAACCTAAACCTAGTATTTTTACATTAAACCCTAATTCTAAGTAATACCATCCATGTTACACATCCTAAATAATATGACATACAGACTCACATCATGCATGTGCTCTTAAGAACACAATAAGTATACATTAATAATGAGACCTTGTATTTTTGGTTAGCCTTGATAAGTGTTACCATTCACCTCAACCTCCCTAACTGATGTATGTGTCCCTGTGATCTGACAAAACGCAGGGATGGAGGTGACATGATCTCTGTCACAATGAGCCAACAAAGCACGCCTCTGTCTTGGCTGATATCAGTTCCATGAATCATGATTGTAAAATCAATTCAATGGGGCATGAAAAGATAAACAAATTTGACTCTCAGGGTTATCAGTTTAAAATAGTGACAGGATTATGTAACCCGTCATATGGGTTAGGTAATTTGTTATATGGGTCGGCTGTTGACCCCTCCTGAAAATAAGTCTCCTTTGTACAACCGGGTTACATCTTTAAAAGTAAGTTCAATGTAGGTTCTGTTTAAAGCGAGTTACTGTACCAAATTGATCACAGCCATGCCA
This sequence comes from Esox masquinongy, assembly GCA_016801175.1. Lineage (NCBI taxonomy): Eukaryota > Metazoa > Chordata > Actinopteri > Esociformes > Esocidae > Esox > Esox masquinongy. The sequence goes on from JACXGI010001614.1 coordinate 71,372, forward strand.
GGCTTGGCCATAGGATAGATAAACAGATATTTGGATACTGAATTATATAGTATACACAAAAATAATATTTACTATTATATTTGCTCATATAGAAATACCTTATTTAGAAAAAGAAACAGTATTAACATTCCATTGTTTTTAAATATATCTGTAGCCTCTGTATTGTTGCTTTCCATGGCTTCCTGTTTTCTCTGTGTTATAGCGATGTACTCTGCATATAAAATCCATTTATAGAAAAGTGACTTTCAAACAATTCTACAAGTGTCACATGCACCCGATTGATTAACATCGCAACATTCACAAAAATAATTGTTACACTCAGTGCTTATGTACAAACTTGGTTATTTTATGGTATTGTATTGTAAAAATCATCAATTTAAAGGAAGTAAAAACCATTAACATCACGCAAAGTTTGAATATTTTGCTAGACACCATTAAGCATTGTGTTAAACTGACTAACATTTCTTATTAAGTTCACCTCCACCACAAATAGCATCTATGAACTGTATGGCTTTTGCCACTGGCCGTTTTAACAGAATATCAGCCATTTGAGAATGACATTGATACAGTAACTATCAATACAGGTGACGATAACTGACTTTTTTGTCAAGTGAAAAGACAAGAGAATCGTGTAGCCAGCAAAGTTGTCTATCCTGAACAAATCCTAAAGCATAATTAGAAAATCCACCAGAACTGCATAATTTTAGGCTTCCTATAACGTAGCTACTGAAGGTTGTAGCCAATTAATTTTTTGTCTGTCCTGAACAAATCCTAAGACATAATTTGTTTTGACTGTGACAAGAGTGGAACACGGGACCTGTTGTTCCAGAGTCTGCGTCTCTAACCACTACGCTATTTAACAAGGGCTAGTCAGTCAGTCTGTCAGTCCGTCCGTCCGTCGCTCGCTCACTCACTCACTCACTGTATGGAACATGTTTAAACCGTAGTTTTGCTGATAATACACCTCAAAACTCCCCCAAAATTGGGCATTAATCAGCTGGCTCTTCCTTATGAGATATTGCCATACTGATCAACAAGGTTTAAAAGATCCCACTGTCCATAAAAAGGTAGTGGATAGCAGTTGGATGGCATGTACACGTAAAAGTATCTTCATGAAACGCAGTATGTGCCAAATCTCTCATTGGAAACGACTTTGGCACCGGATGCTAATGCTGGGACAAGAAAAAAATGTGACCATGAACAGGTTTTTTTGGGTCTGGCCTCAAAAGGAGAATGCATGTGCTCAAAGGAACCATATCATAGCCATCCACTTCTTCACAATGGGAAGAATGCATCGAAAATAGAAACTGACAAATCAGACATTGTGGAATACACACAATTTATTATCGCTATTGCAACACTGATATTCATCAGAAACAAATTAATCTATTATCTAACAACATTTGGATTAAACAATCATTTTAGAGGGTTACATATTTTTATTCAAGTGCCTGGGAAGGGCCAGGTAAAAATATATTTCTCTGAGGGGAGAGCTATCTGCTTTAATTTCAAATTGCTATTTTTTTCCACAGATATCCAACATTATCAATAAAGTACACTCCCTTTACTTTCCTGTAAAAAAAAACACTCCCTTTACTTACACTCCCTTTACTTCCAATATCTTAGGTTAGACAAAATAAAGATTCATATATAGCAAATAATTAAACAGCAACATACACATATTGCAGATAGAAATGCAGACAGGAATAAGAAGGTTAATCTTGGTCTATGATGTCATTCAGGCCATTGACTTTCTGGACAGACGGAGATACTGTATGGGTTTCCCCAAAAACACCCTATTCATCTAGGAGTTTTCCCATAGTTAGAAATACACTGGTCATTATGTTGGTGGTACAGGTCTACTATGGGCAGCAGAGCAAAAATGAAGGAAAACCAATCTTCCTGATGACCTATCATCCTTTCTCTGCCTCCTCAATACCTTTTTTATTATTTATCTACCGTTAAACCCCTTTACGCCACTCCAAATTCTCCCCAGGAAAGTATTTTCCACCTTCTCCATCTCCCAACTCCTACCACTCTGTCTTCACTCATTGCGGATGACTTTGTTGATGACACCCACACTATATTTACTCAGGCTATTGGGTCCACTAGTCCCTCACACCAAGCTTGTCGTTGTCGATTACTGGCTTTATCTCCACTCTTACTGATGAAATCCCACAAATGGTGATCGCTCTACAAACTGTCACCTCAACCCCATCCCCTCCCCCAGAGCATCATTAGATACCTTCTTCCATTCCTCATCAACTCAACCCTCGCAATAGACTGCAAATCAGAGACTCCCCTCTGATTTCAATATGTCCATAGTAAATCCCCACCTCAAGAAACCTCGCTCGATCCTTCCGTTGAGGAAATAAATGAATAAACTATTGACGGACTGCCTTACAATCTTTCCCTTCCAAAACATTTGAGCATGCTGTCTCTGACCAACTCTCCTGTTATCTCCCTCAGAATTAATTAACCACTCAGGCTTCAAGACAGGTCACTCAACCGAGTCCACTCTCCTCCGTGTCAAACAAGCTCTTCACACTACTCAGGCAGAATCTTGCTCCTTTGTTCTCATCTATTTACTGCCTTCAACTCTGTGAACTATCAGGTCCTCCACTCCAGCCTCTCAGGGCTAGATGTGTCAGGCTCTGCAGCCTTCCTGGCAGGCCGTTCCTACCAGGTGACATGGAGAGGATCTCTGTCTGTTCCACAAGTCCTCGCTACTGGTGTCCCCCAAGGGTTGATTCTAGAATCTCTCCTCTTTGCTCTATACATCACGTCACTTTGCTCGGTCATATTCCTACATGGTCTCTCCTATCACTGTTATGCAGATGACACTCAACTTACCTATCTTTTCCCCTTGTCATGCAATGCAGTGATGCTGGGTGTTCAACTCGTCCAAGTTCTCTCATGTCACACCACACCTCCGAACACAAGAATGAGATCCAGTCTAAGCTCGTATCCACAACAACACCATGGTGCTTGGATTAAGATTCAAATTCAAAGACTTCTGACCCGTTAGGTGCAGCTGTTAAAAGTTCTGGAAATATCCACAAATAAAACATCCGGGCAGAGGACTTTTGCTTCTCAAGATGGGATTGAGCCAGATTGAAGGGGACTACAATAAGACAGGCAAATTGAAGTGGTCTACAATATCTCATAACTTGTTTTGTAAGGGAGAGAGTACCAATTATTCAAAACCTTTCATTATGACAGGACAGTAGTAATTAAGGACAGCAGGATGGCTCTTCTTTGGCACTGGGTATACGATTGATGATTTCCACAAAGCTGGTAATTTGTGCTTCCTTAATGAGTGATTGGAGTAGAGCATGTCTGATAAATCAACTACGGCCTAAACCCTTAATTAGCCAATTCTAGTAAGCGAACGTGAGACTGTTTTATAGGGGGACCAGACATCCCATTTTTCCTGGGACAGTCCCTTATTTCAGTCTGTTTTCAGGTGTCTCGACTTATTTAGAAAAAATCATGTTTTGTCCCGTATTTTCACTTGGTCCTGTTTTTTGATTGGTCCGAACTACTGCCCACTCGAATGTGACAGGTTGTCATGATTTGCCACCACTGTCAGTCTTAAAGTTCCTTTTTTTTTACAGACTATGATCCAATCACATTTTAGTTCTCACGAGCTGCCAAGCCCCAGCACTGTGCGCGCAAAATTACATCTCACTGTAACAACCATCCATGAAGGCAATGTTATTTGTTCAAGTAAATGTTGCATTAAAGTGCACAGCTTTCTATGACAAACTCATTAAAGACAAGTCGACTCTGAGAAAGATTGGCTCATGCGAAAAGTACAAAAGGCCCCGGACTCAAAACCCCCAAATCAAATTAGCAAAAGTGCGTAGGCATAATTCTGTTACATTATTACAGTTCTTGCTATGTACACCTGAAACATAGGCTGTGTTAATTTTTCAGAGCTTAATGTGTTCATGTTGTCCAGAATGCAAACACTATTTTGTTGTTGTTTCAATCCAATTTATTAATTTGTCACGTATGCAATATTTTGTTATAATATAGCTTTTATAGTTGAAACTGTTTATCTTTGCCAGAGAGATGCAATGTGTTGTTCTGAGTGAAACGTTATTTTGATGCTTCAATTGAATTCATTCGGTACAAATACGATAGACTGTATACAATTTGATGTACAGTAAAATAGTAGGCCCTACTTTGTTGTGCATTGTGTGTGTGTGCGGGGGGGGGGGTAAAAACATTTTTTAATCAGGCTTTACTGATATTGGTCTTCACTGCCATGGTGCATGAAAAAACATATGTACATGGTTAAACTGATAAATTAAACTCAGGAATTTTGTTTTTAATGGATTTTCACAGAACTGGTACTGTGCTCTCAAACTAAACATACTGCTCACTGATCACACCTGATAATTCCTGGTGACTGGATTTCAGAACATGGTTGCTGATGTTATCTCGAACAGTGGCTTTGGTGACTGATATTCATATTAACACATTAATAACACTTCTAAAACCAAATCAGATTTCTCTTGTGCTAAAGACACAGCTCTGGAAAAAATTAAGAGACCACTGCAACTTTTTCTTTCCTTTCCAAAAAAGTTGAAAAGAAAGGTATTGAGTGAGGAACAGAAGGGTTAAATTTAAGAGCTTTAAATTTTTTAGCTTAAACTAAAAACGTATTTATTCCAACCTATTAATAGTGAAAATAAATTATTTGTTCCTCTGATTATTTGTTCCTCTGATTTAGCAATGTAATCAAGTCCAGGGCTTATTATTTTGAAAACACTATTACTCTCTTTAAACGGACCACTGTCTCCTCACAAAAATGTATGTACTCAGATACAGCCTCTACCATCTCATGCAGTGTGGCATTTTGTGAGAACACAGTCCAGTCAGTACTGTCGACAATTTAGCAGCTCTGTACTGGAGGTGTCATTCTACTGTTTGATTGATTTATAGACCACTCCCTATCTGTATTTAAGGTCAGTATGATGGAATGAGGTGGACAAAATCCTGATCTGTGGTGCTGAGCAGAGTCTTCTGATAGTTCATTGTTAATATTGCAGAGGCAAAGATCAATTGTTTTACTATTGTTTTACTCTTGTCACAAATATAACATCCTGCTGATAAAAATACATACTTTTTTTAGCATAGAGCTGTTGAAATCACCCAGTATTAGTAATGAGTCTGGAAATGTTTTGCATGCTTGATGCTGGGTGAGTAATATTGGGTCTAGGTGGAATAATGAGTGTCCCAATATATCTGCCATTTTACCAGTGAACACTTTGGAAAAGTAAAGTTACAAACATCAGTCATGTTGGTAATTTATTCAGACACAATTTGCCACACAAAAAATACCAAATATCTGGGGAGGCTGGAATCAAGTTTTATGCATCAGTTATACTGTAGAGAAGAAATATAATAAGATATATTTCTTTCATCAAGCTTACCTGTAAGCAAATGAGTAAGAAAGCTAGCCACGAGGGTTCAGTTCACACTCAAACGGAGAGAACTATCATGGTCATTCTGACTGCTTCTGGTTTGGTGATCTTACATAAAGAAAATTGCTTGCAAATGATGTCTGACTGTGGCAGTGTGCACTTTGCTACGCAATTAATAAATACGTACAAAAATAATATATTTATTTATTCATTTTATTAATTAATTTGTTATTCATTATAAGGAATTTGAAATTATTTTTAATTTTACTTTTGATATAAAAATCGTCACACGGACAACCTTAAGTACATTTCAAAGTAATACTTTAGAGATTTAATTTTACTATTAGCTGAGCAATTTTCTGTTAATGTATCTTTAACATTTTATTCATATATTTTTTTTTTACAGTTGTGAGATCAAATGTCAGGCCCAAATATTAATTGTAATATACTGTACATGGAATTCAACCTCAACACCCCCCCCCTGCCCCCCCCCCCAAAAAAAAGTTGCAGAAACATTGCAACTATAATATAATGCAAAATAAACAGTAAAAAAGCAAACAAAATACAAATAAAATCATTACTTTTTGAATTATTTTACACTGAGAGGACATATAGGTGGCCTGTCTAAGGATTTCAAAGTTTTTTTTAGAGTCTGTTTTGTACAACTTCATCAAGGTGTCAATCCTTTTGGATATGGCAGAATCGGTCATGCATTATGATAATTAATATTCAGTTAATATAAACTGCTGTAACAGGGCAGGATCATTAATTTGATCTGGTGTTAAAAAGCATGGAACATAGTTGTAGTATAAACTATAAATGTATGTAGGAGTATTTTCGCGTGCCAGAGAGAGGAGTTAGCTTGCATAACCATATGGGTAATCTAAGGAGAAAGTCGGGGGAGTTGATGCTCCCAAAAAATGCTAATGCTAATTACTGCCCAAAGAGAAACAACATGTACTATATTCATCATCCCACAGCGCAGTGATATGTCAGTGTACTGACATCCTTGTGTGGGAGTGAAGTTCAAGGCTTGTATATGTATATATTTTATTTATTTAATGGTTATTTAACCAGGTGATTCAATTGAGAAGCAATTTTCAATGACAACCTGTCCAAAGGCACAGAATTACAAGGACAGGACAACACACAGTACCACATAAAAAATGTAAAAATGAAAATATAAACACAAAATACAAGGGAAACAGGGAAACATGCAAACAGATCTATTACTCAACAAGTGCACTGATCAGCACTGTTAGTTTGTATTTGTCACAGGGCAGATGGTTGTGTGGTAACTTACATTTCCTTAAGGAGCAAGCCTTTAAACTGTTACCTGTCAAGGACTGGCAGGATGGTAATTGTCACAAGGCTATACAGTGTGGGTGAATGATGCCTTATTGCATAGACCAAATCTGGATTTAAGTTTAGACTGAAGGTGGGTAATATGGGCATGGATTGAGAGTGAGTAGTCCAGACACATACCAATGTATTTGCAGGTGTTAACATACTCTGACCTATTCAGGGTGAGAATGTTCGGAGGTCAAGCAAGTTCAGGTAGGTTCTGATTGAAGAGAATACAGTATATATATATATATACAGTATCTCAAAAAAGTGAGTACACCCCTCACATTTTTGTAAATATTTGATTATATCTTTTCATGTGACAACACTGAAGAAATGACACTTTGCTACAATTAAAAGTAGTGAGTGTACAGCTTGTATAACAGTGCAAATTTGCTGTCCCCCTCAAAATAACACAACACACATTAATGTCCAAACCACTGGCAACAAAAGTGAGTACACCCCTAAGTGGATGTCCAAATAGGGCCCAAAGTGTCAATATTTTGTGTGGCCACCATTATCTTCCAGCACTGTCTTAACCCTCTTGGGCATGGAGTTCACCAGAGCTTCACAGGTTGCCATTGGAGTCCTCGTCCACTCCTCCATGACGACATCACGGAGCTGGTGGATGTTAGAGACCTTGTGCTCCTCCACATTCCGTTTGAGGATGCCCCACAGATGCTCAATAGTGTTTAGGTCTGGAGACATGCTTGGCCAGTCCATCACCTTTACCCTCAGATTCTTTAGCAAGGCAGTGGTCGTCTTGGAGGTGTGTTTGGGGTCATTATCATGTTGGAATACTGCCCTGCGGCCCAGTCTCCGAAGAGAGGGGATCATGCTCTGCTTCAGTATGTCACAGTACATGTTGGCATTCATGGTTCCCTCAATGAACTGTAGCTCCCCAGTGCCGGCAGCACTCACGCACCCCCAGACCATGACACTCCCACCACCATGCTTGACTGTAGGCTAGACACACTTGTCTTTGTACTCCTCACCTGGTTGATCCCCCACCCCTTCAACCTCTGCAGCAATGCTGGCAGCACTCATACATCTATTTCCCAAAGACAACCTCTGGATATGACGCTGAGCACGTGTACTCAACTTCCTTGGTCGACCATGGCGAGGCCTGTTCTGAGTGGAACCTGTCCTGTTAAACCGTTGTATGGTCTTGCCCACCGTGCTGCAGCTCAGTTTCAGGGTCTTGGCAATCTTCTTATAGCCTAGGCCATCTTTATGTAGAGCAACAATTCTTTTTTTCAGATCCTCAGAGAGTTCTTTGCCATGAGGTGCCATGTTGAACTTCCAGTGACCAGTATGAGGGAGTGTGAGAGTGATAACACCAAATTTAACACACATGCTCCCCATTCACACCTGAGACCTTGTAACACTAAAGAGTCACATGACACCATGGAGGGAAAATGGCTAATTGGGCCCAATTTGGACATTTTCACTTAGGGGTGTACTCACTTTTGTTGCCAGCGGTTTAGACATTAATGGCTGTGTGTTGAGTTATTTTGAGGGGACAGCAAATGTACACTGTTATACAAGGTGTACACTCACTACTTTACATTGTAGCAAAGTGTCATTTCTTCAGTGTTGTCCCATGAAAAGTTATAATCAAATATTTGCAAAAATGTGAGGGGTGTACTCACTTTTGTGAGATACTGTGTATATATATCTTTTAAGAATAGGTGGAGTTCAAATATTCATGATGTATGTTATTAATGCTGTATTGTAGGGTAGTCAGCACAGTGTTCACTGAGGGTCCAGGTACAATATATACAGGATCATGTAATTTTCCTATTTTTCTTTTCAGTTTCAGCTAAATATGTTTTTATCCCACCCTATTACTAGCGAAAACAAATAATAAAACTGATTGTTACAATGACTTAACTGAAAGAATTGCACTATGTTATGTTTTGATCACATAACAAATGTACTTGTTGTATTTCACCAAAAACTTAGTGGTTGAACCACTGATCTTGTGGTGAAAGATTTTTACAAACCAAGTGAAATCAAAATCAGTTGTTTTGAATGCAAGATATAATGATTTACGAGTATGATCTGTTTGGAATCTTATTCTAAGAGTTTTGAAACACAGCACCATACTATTGATAATAGTACCAAAGCGACTGAAAAAAAAACAATTAGAAATGTGGCTCACATTATAGTTAGTATAGTTTTTATTGTTTTCATTGTATTCATGCTAGTAGATTTGGCTTCTACCAGAACAATTTGTCTTGTTTATTTTGGTCCGGTTGTTGTAGCATTGTCAGTCTCTAGGGGAAGGCTCTGAAGATAACTGAAATAAATATAGGCATTGCTTTCAAGCAATGGAGGAGTACACATGCTAATAAGAACCTGAAAAGCCAGCTGTTCTCAATCTAAATAGCAAGCAACCTATGTATCTCACTAAGATATCCTTAACTCCATAAGCCTAAAACAAAAAATAGGAAGTGCAGTATTTCCTGTGCAACTAGCCTAGCAGAGTATATAACAAAGGTTTATTTGCTCAGTTATAGTTATAACATATAACATAATAGACAGGTTTGTCTATAAAAATAGGACTTCCAAACCGTTTTAGCTAGCTAGTTTTAGCTAGCTAGTTGTTATTTAGTTACTACTAAGGCTATCTAGAGTTGTAAATGTATTGTTTAGCCTATTTCCAATGTAGATGCTGCAGAGAGGAACTTAATTTTTTTGTTAAGACTATTAATTAGGATGAGATGGTTAACAAAATCAAAGGCTTGAGCTGAATCAATAAAAACAGCCGTACAATCCTGCTAATTATCTAAAGCAGATAGGATGTTGTTTAGAACCTTCTGTGTTGCTGAGGTACAGCCATTGCCAGCTCTGAAACTTGACTGCACTGTACAGAGAACACTGCAGTACTTAAAATGTTCACAGTTTGTTGTCCAGACATGTAAAACCTTAGATAGGTGGGGCAAGATTTAAATATCCATATAACAGTGGGGGTCTAGATTGTTGCCTCCTTTAGTGGAATTGTGGCAGCAGATTTCCAATGCATCATGACCTCCCCCAAGTAGTGGAAGGCATTTGACATCCAGCTTTATAAAAGGGGGATCCTACTCTATTAATAAACTACTGACCCCTATTTAGATTTTCCGGTTTAGCAAAAGTACCTAGTCAACAAACATCTTGAAGTCTATGGAATACATTTCATGTCAAGGCACCTTACAGTAAAAGCAACCTTGAAGGATTTGAGTGATATCCACTGTGCTCTGGATCAGAAACTGCCTTGTGTATCGGTGTTCAGTGACTCGTAAATGGCATTAAATACTTTGACCATACTGTCTTGGTGCAAAAAGTGAAACATTGGGTTAAGTGGTATTTCATGTTCTGAAAAGATTTGTGAACAACTTGCTTGACCGAGGAATAGAGTGCTGCATTCCGGTGTGCTTCAAGGTGCAACACTGAGTTCCTTGAGGTTTATCCAACAACATTGGAAGACATTGACATAAACTGATACTGTATATACACTTTCATGCAGATTATGCCATTATGTACTCAAGAGGCAGCAGCTTGACCCTGGCTTTTGTAAAGGTACCAAACTGATTTTAACATCATTCAACATAATCTGCATGATTTGAAGCATGTTGTGAATTCCTCAACTAACTGCATGGTATTCTTAAATGCTAAACAGTTTGATAAGCACGTCCCTGCCACCTAGGAAGCACAATCCATAGAGGACCATTTACATTTTAGTTATTTAGCTGACGCCTTTAATCAGAGCAACTTGCAGTGAGGGCATACAGTGTATTCCTGACCTGGTCCCCTGTGGGAATCGACCCTACAAACTCTGGCGTTGCAATCACCATGCTCTACCGACTAAGCTACATGGGTTCACAACTTATAAATATCTGGGAATTTGAGTGGATGACAAGCTGACCTTTACAAATCATGTTGAGAACTTGTTAAAGAAGCTTAAGCTGAGAATAGTGATCCACACCCATAGGTAGGATCACTATTAAACAATATAATGTATAATATTCAAAAAGGATAAATTAAAATGGACATTATTTTACACCAGCATTTTGCATGGAGATGTGGAATCAACACTCAATAGGAGCAATATACAGTACAATGTTTACCTTACCTCTTATATATAACACTGTGCTATCCCTTCTGAATCTGTCCCTTCGTCTCTCTCTCACCCTTCTCTTCTTTCTCAACACCTCTTCTGCCTCTCTTCCTCACTCTCATTGTTTCACCCAGCTTTCTTCCCTCCCTCATTTTCTCCCTCCCTCTCTCCCTCATTTTCTCCCTCCCTCTCTCCCCACCTCCACTGCCACACTCTCTTGGCCTGTCTCTCTCTCTCCCAAGGACATGGCAGGCTGATTGGAGTGCAGCACGTGTGCCGTCGCTCCTCACACACCTTGGTCCTCACTGTCAAGATTGTAATAAACGGAGAACGCTTCGACTGATAAATGACTAATATCTCCAAAAAAGCCCAAGGACATCGCATTAACGGGTGGAGATGGAGGAGTGTAGAGGATGGAGGGATGAGGAGTGTGTGGGACAGGAGAGGAAGACAAGGGAGAACGATAAAGGGAGTGAGAAAGAGAGAATGACAAAGAGAGATAGAGACAGCAAAAGGGAAAGAAGCAGAGGGAAGAATAGGGGGATAGGGTGTCTGGTACTAAGGTATCATCAGCTCCAACTGTCTTCAGTGAGTGGCAGGACATTAATGAAGGCCTTATGATCTATCTTGAGGAAAAACAGGGCAAGATAGGGGGAGGCATTCCTAATATAGCCCAGTATTGTCTGCATACAAGCATCCAGAAAACCTAATATCACTGCTAAATTACCCTCCTCCCTTGTTCATATCATTATTTCAACTGAGGATTGGCAGATGTACGTGTGGTCATTACCTGTGGAGTTATCTGCCTCTCTCTGTCATCCTCTGGTGTAAGGCGCCTGTAGTTATACATATTGTGTATTTCATGATTTTATATGCATCCTTGGGGAATAGTATTTTTCACACAGTGAGTCTGAATAATGTAATCCATCGAATAATGCATTGAATAGATAACAAACTGTTGTTTTGCCATGGAATACCTACACACGTGTTGTGTAGACAATAATGTTTGAATGTTTGGATATTCTAGTGTATCGGGCAAAACATCAGATGATATGCCCAGTCAGGGGTTCTGATCTGGTCCTTCACTGTGGGGCGGTGAAGGCCCAGATCAAAACCCCTCACATACCAGCCCCTGTCACGCCTCTGCAGCCTCCACTGCCAGCAAAACAGGTCAGCAAAGCATACACACTTGGAAAGGAATCGAGGACATGGTTCCGTTTGTCTGAACAGTGGTAAAGAAACGTAAGTTCGTAAGTTCGTTTAGCACAGAATCTACCCCACCCCTCTGTCTGTGACTATATCTTCTTCCATACCTCTGTCTCCCTTCTCCCACTCCCCCCTCTCACTTGCTCTCATTGGCAGTAAAGAATATGAAAATTGCAATGACTAGAATTGCACATTGCATTGTAAGGATTCCACCACTCACTGATTCCTTTGTCTCTTCTTTGTCTCTTCTCTTCACTTTCTCTCCTCTGACAGACAGGCCCTGCCAGTCAGCGTCAGACAGACAAGTAAAACTTCCAATTTTGGTGCAGAGAGGCTGTGGCTTGACATGCTTAAGCAGCGGCAAACAAGCTTGTCTGACACCATTAGCTCCTTGAAAACACTGTAATGCCTCTCCAAAAGAAGCCACCGTGTGTTCCAATGTTTGTGAGGTTTGCGTGGATCAGAAATGTTCTAGGGTTACATTGTGTTGAATATATTCAATACAATCTCACAATCAATTCGTACATAAACAGACAAAAAATTGTGTTATGGATTTTGTATTATTTTGAGTGTTTTAGTGAGACCTAATTTGAACCTTATTCTAGCTTGGGTTTCTTCCTTCATCTTCATTATGTAGTTTTTGTAAGGATTTGTACTAACCAAATGCGGGACCTCCCAGAGACAGGTGGATTTAACCTGAAATTATGTGAAACACATTAACTACATTCAGGTGGTATCTAAAGGGTAATACTTATGTAACCAATTGTTTTCAGTTTTTTATTTGTAATTCATTCAGAACTATTTGTAGATAAAAATTTTCACTTTGAAAGTATGGACTTTCTTGTGTTGATCAGTGGCAAAAACGTCTAGTGAAATCCATTTTGATTGACGTTGTAACACCATAAAATGTGCAAAGTCCCATGAAGGTGAGTACTTTTGAGAGCCACTCTACGTTGTGAAATGTTTGTTGTGCTTTTGTGATACCAGATTTGTGCGAAAATGCACATATTTACACTACATATTTTGTGCATGTTTAAGCATTTTTGTGAGACTTGATTATTACTTTTTTAGAGTTTACTTTACTTACTGGTATATTTACTTGAAAGCTGCTACATCAGACATGGTTCCTGCAATTCGTTATGGTTACAGTGGAGGATTATTAATGGAGTACTAAAACGTAGGTTATTTAGATGGAAAAACATAACTGGGTGGAAAGCAAAGAAAATTGATAAATTGATAAAATAGTTTGATGTGATTAGATGTGATGACCTTAAAGAGATCAGTCAACCTCCTGGTGACTGGTGGAAGTGTAATACTTTTCTCCATTCATTGACTGACGGGTTTCCATTGTTTATTTTTCAACTTAAATGCAAATTCCCGGTGATGAACACCAGGCGCCAACCAATCACACATATTTTTAGGTTGCCCTACTGGAATGTCTTCCATTTTGTGAAATTAATAAATGTTGGTTCCATCAATAAAAACAAAATGTCCACAAATTTTATATACCTAGAAAAGTATGAAGTTTGAACTAGAAAAGCTGATATAGTACCTTTGATGGGTTTCCCTGATCTCAACAATGTGATACAATGAATGCAATAGGAGCAGGAGTTTCCTCAGTTTTCAATTCATTATGGTGATAAGAAGATAATAAATGAACCTACTATTTTTCAGGAGATACTATCCCTTCAGAAATAAGATAAATGCTCAAAGAAAATGTATTCCCTCAGCGACATAAAACTTGCTTGAACAAAATCTTTTCCATGCTGATGTGACAGACATGATTTATTCCTTTAAAAGAAACCAATTTTAATCTTTAGTTTTTCACCATCTCACTAACATGTGTTTTAAACGACAGATTTTCATCTAATCAAATCCCAAGGTATTTGTAAGAAACACGTTCTATAAAAAAAACCATTTAGACCCCAGTAGTCACAGGGAATATCGATCAGAAAAGTGTCCGGCATTACCTTTAAAGGTGCCATGCGACAATGGCCAATTTCACTGTTTTACACTATAAAAACATGTAAATCTGGCACCAAGTCTCGGTTATCTATATAAAAATACTGTAGTTTAAAAATGAAATTATTACTCAGTTAATAAAGCTCTGGTATACGCCTAACAAAATGCAGGGACCATGTCTGATGTAGCAGCCTTCAAGTAGAATACACCACAATAAATACACCACCTAAATACACCACAGAAGATTCAATCACTCAATCAAATCAATCAATCAAATTTATTTATAAAGCCCTTTCTACATCAGCAGTTGTCACAAAGTGCTTTTACAAAACACCCAGCCTGAAGATTCATAGCCTATTCATAAACGACATAACAGTGAAGTCAAGAAAATGCACAATAATGCACCAAAATGTGGTATACATTTCAGACAAATCGGGTCTTACTAAAACGCACAACAATTCACAAAATACGTTACATTACTTTGTGTATGTCAACGTGAGAATTGATTGTGAGACTGTGTTGATCCGGTATCGAACATCAAAAAACAAAGGACTAACAGAGGAATAGGAAAGAGTGAAAACAAGAGAAATAACACAGATCACAGTAGAGCTTTTGTTGATTTCATAACACCAGCCCTGTATTTCGTCATTTTATTGTTTATTTCGCCTTGAGTCGAGCACTTGGATCTTGAGATTATTTTGGGGTCTTGTGATTCTCTGATTCTGGCAGAGTTAGTGGTTGGGGTATTGTCCTCAGTGTAGGCATTTGTGCATTTGGATTAGTTGTGGGAAGTGGGTCTATTATTTGACAGGCGATTAAAAGTTCTAAATGCGCAGCGGAGGGTTGGGACCCTCAGACCTGAATGCGATCAGGGTGGCAATCATTCATGCCTCAATCCACCCTCGGTTGACACCTGCTTCAACCTAATGCTAATCAATCACAACGCCGTAATCACATTACTGCCTGGCGCTCCCTAGCGATTACACAATTCACAGCCTGTGGGGAGGGCACATAAATACACGCAGGAACATATGACACAGGAAAACCCACACCAACCATGAGGTCATTGAGATCCCCCCACAAACGTGAACACACAAACACACTATGATTAGATCAGTAAACCTATTTTCAAACCACTGAGACCGTGTACCATCAAAACAGTGTTTTGAGCAATAATGAGCGACAGGTTTATCATTGTCCTTGTTTTAGTAGGTTTAAAACAAGGACAAGGATAAAACAAACGCAACACAAATGAAAACGGCAAAAGTCCAAATTAAGGCCAAATTAAGAATAGGGTCTTACCTGCATCAGGTAGTTTACATAGCAGGAGGGTGAGGTGAGGAAGATCCGGAAGAGAGGAGAAAGAAAACAAAATCAAAAAACAATTCGTACTTCATCAAAGGGAGACAGCAGATAGTACATAGTACAGTATTTACAAAGTTATTATTAAATGGTGCCTGAATATGAATAATGCATGAGCTTGTTTGAGTGCATGTATTCAATTTACGTGGACTTTGTAAATATGGATGCAGACAGCAAACAGCAGGGGAGGGCACTAACGACATTAGCCTAGTACTAGCTCATTAATATTCAGAAAGGGGAAAGAGTATAATAGATCAACTGACTACAAAGCCATGGGTGTGGTTCTTCAGCAAAGCCTGCCAGAAACATTGTAGCCAAAACGAAGGCGGATCTAATAGCACATTTCAAAAGTGGAAGAAAGTGTCTGCAGCCGCCCACACAAGCGGGAGCTCACACTGTCTTTAAATGGGTCCTGCTGAAGTTTATTGCATCGGAGTTGTTGGCCGCTGTGATAAGGCCACAAAACACAAGATGGGCTTGAGTTAAAATAATGAAAACTCCTTTCTCACCATCCCTCGTGCCCTCCTTCCCTCTCTACATGTGTCTCGAGTACTGAAGGGTGGATTTTGTAAACTGCGATATCGACAAACCCGGGGAAAAGCAGCTGAACTCATTTACAGGCACACGTCCACCGTATTAACCTCCAAAAAGAGTGGCAAATGTTACCCTGCTCTGTGCTCCCCCGCTATAATTCTAATTGAGCCCCCTCACCTAATAGTGTTATTTTGGGCAAGTGGTGTCCCTGCTCTCACTTTTTATTGCACATTATGCTCTCAAACTGCAGCTGTCGGCCCCTTGTACCTCCATAAAAATCAACTCTCTTCCTCCCTCCCAGATCTACTAGCATGTGAGGGTAATGAAATTAGACAGCATAGTTAGTCGCAGGGCATTGTCCTTGCTCATGCCTGAAACCCTGGCCCTGAAACCCTGGCCCGGGGAGTGGAGTGACCAGCATATTACTAATTGCTCACAAAAGGCTGATTAGGTGCGGGGGTTACACTACATGTCAGGCCACAACACCTGCTTGGTGACCACTCTGGTGGTCACTAGGAGCAGACGGCTCAACAAAAATGTGATTATGTATGTGCAGCCACGGAAGAAAAGAAACAGCAGTCCTCAGAGACTATTGACCCTTTCCACCACCGCCCTCAACCCAATTCTAAAATCCAGGCAGTTCAGTAGCCACCTGTCCCTCAATCAGCGTAATCAAAAAGGCTAAACGAATCCCACTTCAGCATTCCCATCCAGATTGAAGGAAAAAGATTCCCTTAGGTTTATGTGCCAGGTGAATTAATTTGCTGCTTTTTATAAAGTATGTGTCAATTACATTGTGTCAATAACATTGCCTGTGCCAAATGAATGCCCATGTACTGTAACCTAGTATGTCATCAGAAGAAAATACATTGCCTAACAACCTATAGCTCCTTGAAAACAATATACTGTGTAGTGTTAACAAAATGACCTACTGTAAAGTGTGGGGTCAATCCCAGGATTTTCCATAGTAAGAAAACTATATACAGGTGCTGGTCATATAATTAGAATATCATCAAAAAGTTGATTTATTTCAGTAATTCCATTCAAAAAGTGAAAACTGTATAATGTACACATTCATTCCATACAGACTGATATATTTCAAGTGTTTATTCCTTTTAATTTTGATGATTATAACTGACAACTAATGAAAACTCCAAATTCAGTATCTCAGAAAATTAGAATATTGTGAAAAGGTTCAATATTGAAGACACCTGGTGCCACACTCTAATCAGCTAATTAACTCAAAACACCTGCAAAGGCCTTTAAATG
>JACXGI010001615.1:0-33268 GCA_016801175.1 Esox masquinongy
TGCCCTTTCTTGTTTGTCAGACAGGTGGTCTCAACAATAACTCATTTGCAAATGTTCTTCCGTCAGTCGAGTCTGGTTGATGTGTCTTCTGGTATTGCATATAAGTCAGACGCTGTTGTTGTGGGAGGGGTTGGACTTTTGCTCGTCACAGGCGACTTGTCCATACCTACAATGCATTTTTGAACAAAATGTGAGCAAATTATGTGTTGATCTGTTGAGAACCAGCATTTTAAAAATTACGTTGATTGGCACATGCAGAAAACTAAAAAGCCCATTAACATGTGTCCTTGCGTAGTGGTACTATATAGCAAACTATTGGCCATGCCAAGCTGTTGCATACAGTAGGTCAGTGGTCAGTTCAGCTGTCTCTGCATCCAGAGGTTGTGAGGTTGGAGCTATACTTTGAGTTTTTATAACAACACTAACTTAAGAAGATCTAAATGCATTTCCCCATGATTCTGACTGAGACTAAATGGTTACCAGGCTATAGTGGAGAACTACCACTTGCTGTGATATTTTCTGTTATACTATGCTCTTGTGGTGATGTTTTTGTTATTTGATGGTACTAAGTTATTACATTTGGTTCTGTAATGTAGCACAAAACGTAGGTGAATGATATTTCTTACTGTTGAGAACCTGGCAACTACACCTCTCTCAGCTGGACTCTGTAATGGTAATCAACCCACATGGGAACAGAATCTAGAATGGCAATGACTGTTGCAGTCAATGTTTCTGGACTGTGAGTAATTGTTTTTCCATGTCAGCCTTAGTTCAGTGTGGTAAAGGATGTAGTTGTGGATCTTGACTTACAAGGTTTCTCCTACAGTTATTGATCCTTAGCTAATCAATGTAAGAGGACTTTCAGTTACGAACAAGCTCAGAGACAATAATCTGTTTTAATTAAATAATGTGCTTTCTGGCAGTTTACATCGATTTGGTATTCCTGTTACTTTACCAGTTTTTTTTGTATAAGTTGACATTCATTTAATACTTCCTCAGTGCATAATGGAAGTACAGTACAGTAATTATGGGCACATAGTGTTGTAGCTTAGATTCGCAATTGGCAAGACACTGCCTTACGGATGCCAACTTAATAGTGGGGCAAATTATACTAATCTCTAAGTCATTATTGCACAGATAGTAACTTCCTTCGTGTTTGACGGGTAATATTTTGACCTGACTTAAATCTTAATCCCCTCTGACATCGATTAAACTACACTGGATTAGCCAACACACACCACACACATACACACACACACACACACACACACACACACACACACACAGTCACACACCTAGATTAGCAAGTTAGCAACTTTTTCACCCTACCACTGCTGTGTGAAACATTTACTGGGGAAAAAAAGCTATTCCTGTAGGTGCAGAGGGCATTTATTTTAAACAAATAATAATGTTGTCATTTGTAAACGTCTGTACTGCGTAGGCTGCCTATTGAATAGGCATATGAATTCATTAAGTTTATTTAGAGTATAGCTGTCACAAAGTACTTAAACAACTATGCAACCTAAGATCCAACACGATACCAGATAAAACACGATAAGTTACTTTAGACAGGACAGACTGGCCCACAACACGTATAATATTACAGCAGAGATACTGGGGAGGGAGAAAATGGTGGTCAGGGGTCAACGTGGCCCCTGACCACCATTTATATCGCCAACGCAGGGCAGGAAATAGCTTTACCCACTTTGCCTAGCATAGCCCCATACAACCAAATGGATTTCAATAGACAGCTGACTACCCTGAGAAAAGGCGCACCATAGCCCACACAGTTTTCTTTTATCGCACAAGACCCAGGGGATGGAAATGTGGACAAAAGGATCTCGTCAGTGACTCCACCAACTGATGTCCAGTATGAAAGTTAGCCCTCAGAGTGGAACTCTGCACATGCCGTGGATCCTTTGGTAATTCCATTTTAGAATTTTAGGAGATACGTGTAATAAGTATTAGGGTTTAATGTTTTCCAGAGAATGTACCAATTGTGCTTCCCAAGAAAATTGCAAGATCTGTGTTTCACAGTGCATATCCTATACAAGGGTGTTGGTTTGTGTTTCATATGTAGGGGGGTCAGGGTAAATAGTTCCCGGGATTTTCAGTATTTTCCGGGGGGGCAAATTTACCTGCCTATAATATTGGTGGGGTCATGACCCCCCACCCCCTCTTGAACCTTCGCCCCTGACTCTATATCTTCAATGATATAAAATAACTTCATCTTTGTTTGTTGCTCCAGCTGTGAAAGACCAGCATGTTCCCTTGAGTCTTTCTTTTTAGAAAGTTTAACGTAAATGTTTTTATCTCAAATGGAAGGGAACAAAATTTTCATTACTTCTGTCTTTTTGGAACCATTTACACTTATGCATCTTATATGGGTGGAGTCAGACAGTGGAAAAAATAAAAGAATGTATCTATCACAAACACATGGTATTTATACACGAATGTGCTCAGACATGTTTCTGGATGTATGTTCTGACACTAGCTCTGTGTATTGTTAAGTTTTATTTTTTAAAGGGTCTAAACGTTTGTTTTTACTTCACCCGTAGACGTTTTCGTCCCTTGACGACACTAAAGCACTGGTGTGGTGACCCTAAAGCACTGGTGTGGTGACCCTAAGAACTTGTTGCACGCAGTCACACGGTCAAACACACAGACAAAATAACTGCTTTCTAGGTTGACCAGTTTCTCACCTCATCGTTAAATAACTGGCTAAACACAACCACTATGTTGGGAGTCATTATCCTATGGGAATATCCAGCTTTGATAGCGTAGCTAAGCTTACTCAGCTCAGAGGAACACTGAGAGGAGCTCATAGGTGAACTTTCAATGTAGTGATGAGTAGAGCAGCCGAGTGTTGTGCTCAGAAATGGGACTCGGGAGGGAAGACGTCATGGTGGAAAGTTGGAGAACATTGTAGAACAGCTGAACGTTTAGAGGAAAGGGCAGCAACACTGCCTCTGACTATTTTCGACTATGTCTCTGTCGTTAGCTAACAATATTGCCAGTGTTTGCAGACACAGAAACCATTTTGAGTACAGCAGTGCAATTTCATGTATTCTCCCTTTTTAAACCATTCTGCCATGTCCTTTGAAAGAGGATACACCACTGTTTAAATTAACTTTGATCTTAAAAGGAAAGAAATTGACAACTTGTCATGTTATGACTAGACTATTTGGTCTTTAATCTAACTATAAAGAGATATAATCCCTTGCCTCTGTCTGTGTCCTCTGTTTATTCATGTACAGCACACGGCAAGGTTTCTATTATGGATAATTATTGTCAAAACTTTGGGAAGTTTTCTGGAATGGCCGCACAGAGAGAAAGTGTGTAATCACAGAGTCCCGTCTTCCTCTCCTTCTTCTCCTCCATTCCGAGCTGAGTCATTCTGCTCCCCCAATTCTGGCTGGAATTAGGGGCAGGGATTTCCCCGGAAGGCCGATCCGATCCGTGGAGCTCTGTTTATTGTTCAGTCTTGAGGCTCCGGGATAGGAACTTTGAGTTGGGAACGCAGGGAATAGGGAGAGTTAGAGAATCGGTTTCTTAGATCCTAGGCACTATTACCTATTATTCCGTAGATCTTCGCTTGTGGAAATTTGTTGTGAATTTAAGTTCCTCGTCGGAATAGTCTGTTCTCTGGTGATTCGACGTGGACTGAGACTGAAAGACATGGCTGCATATGGTGCAGAGATGCGCAGCCACCCTGAGACGGAGCTGGTCTGTGAGTATAACTGTCTGTCGGGTCTGTTGGATTGTATTGAGATATATCTGGTGTGACTGAGACAACTGGTTTGCATTAAGGCCAATCAGGGCAGCATGATGTATAACTCCACTTTAGATGGGACACAGAGGAAGTGGATATATGGTCAGGGAAATCCCAACATGCATTTTTACGTTCTTTGTCTTTTTCTAAAAGCCTTGTTGTTTTGGGCACCCAAGGTGACACAGGGGGTGCAGGAAAGATGCATTTTATTTTAGATTCCCTCTCCCTAATGTTTTGTTTTCTCATTTGTCCTATTTTGCCAGTTTTGTATGCTGCTTAAGGCACCATGTGTTCAGTTTGGTTATGTCTCTATGAGAAATCCTGGATTAGATTTGAATGGTTTGCACACATACAAATTTAGTATAATACTTGTATGTGGGTTTGTTGAAATCTTTTTTGCATGCTAGTCTTTTATTACGGCAGAATTCTGTCTTCTAGTGTCTTTCTCTTCCTCTTTTAAAAGCATAATTTGGGATTTTGTCAACTATGTTCTATCTACTATCTCCTTCATAAATGTTTAAATTAACCTAATGAATTCCAGGCTTTGCGCTTAACTAGTTAGCATTGGCTTGTGAAACTACCACTAACCTTCTCCATACTGGAGGCAGAAACATAAAAATGGCATCCAATTTGGGAAGTAGATAAAGGGCATCATTGCAAAAATTCCAAATCTTTTCTTTTAACAAAGGTTTATGGCTCTGTTAAGTCACACAGCTGGGAAAGCTTCAGTGGATTAACACAGTTAGACTGAGAGGAAACAACACACTAGACAAACACCTCTAAAGCAAACACCTCCGACCACAAATTCCTACAGTTTATCTACTTTTCAGTCAATCTTCAAACAACAGGTCCTTCGAGGGAGCGCAAGTGTGTGTGTGTGCCATTTAAGTGTGGATGAAAAAGCAAACAAGGCCAGGGCTGTTGTAACCTTGAGCAAGATACAAGCCGAGATGTGAGATGGGTAAGGAGCATGGTTTGTGTAGCGTTGTTGGAGTACATCCCACTCCCAGAGGGAATAGTACATGTGTACACAGAGGGTTAGAAATGGACTGAATGAACTTCATTCCTTAAGGGTGGAGGGAGCTGAACAAGTAGAGGTTAGGAGTTTTCCTGATCATGTGACCAGGGTCCAGCCTGGGCAGCTCAGCCAGTCGCGGAAAACTCTGAATGAACTCGAATATCCCAACGCCGTTATGCTTCTTTTCACACTGCTTGCCAACCAGGACGTTCATGGAATCACTAGAGTGCGACGAGTAACGGACATCCCTGCCAACGATGCCTCCCCCACCCCAATGCATTGTGGGACAATCAAGGGCCAAACCAGTGGACATGTCTGCAATGAGCATGTTGCTATTCTATGCATACATATAATGCTGATACAAAAAGGCCTATTTACTATTGCTGTAAATAGCAAAAGAAATCTCAGTCAACATGCATTGTAAAATAAGGGGTACATACACAATCAGTATTTATTTTTTAGGTGCACTCACCGGTCCCGTTTGCACCCAGGACAGCCTGGATTTTTTTTGGGGGGGCACGGTTTCTACAAGATGTACGAACTGTTCTTCAAGAATGTTCGTCCACTCAGGCACGACGGTATCACACAGTTGCTGCAGATTGTATCGTCAGTACAGTCATGCTGCGAACATCCTGCATGACATCCTGCATGACATCCAACCATCTCATCCTGAAGGTGCTCCATTTCAGGAATCTCCAGTTATCTAGCATGAGAGCTACTTAAAAAATATTGTTGAGACATACTGCTTTTTTTTTTCTTCTTTCAATTATGCATGTTCTTCCCTTTCGTTGTCCCCTACAACCTCCCCAGGTCCATAGTAAAAAAAAAACTAAAATACTGCACTGCTATCTGGCATTATGCCTGCTAAAATAAATCAACAACATATTGGTTTCCCCAGTAAAAATTACACTGCTTTTTGATTTCTGTTCCTCACTCATACGTTCACGATTATTCATAGACAAACAACGGAAGTGGATGTTTTGATTCCATGTCAAAAACCAGTCCAGATTTCAGACAGTTTTGGGTATAAAAAACTTTTTTTTTTTGTGTGTTTACTTTTAATCCTTAAATCTGACATCTGGCCCTTTAATTACATATAGGGGCTTTATAACTTATGGATGGATATAGTGTAAGGTTTGGCTCTTCAGGCTAATGATGACGAACCTTCTTCTGTTGGGTTAAGGTCTGAGCATTGTGGAAGCTATTAAAGTAAACAGGATTTGTCAACTCAGGAGTGTTTGGGATCGCATGCCCACTTTAACCAGTGGAAACCTGTGTGGAAATTGTGTTTGTTTGCTGCAATAATCCGTAGCAAGAGCCGACGAGTAGCGCATTTTGAAATGCTGTCCTAACCACCACTGTTTTACTGCACAGGTTTTTGCCTGTTTGTGGCCCGACTCTTAGTTTGCAGCAGTCTTGCCATTGTCCTAGATGCTTTTTCCGTCACAACAGTTTCTATAACCTATGCAATGCGTGACAATCGAAAGCAGTGAAGGGCAGACATGTGAGACGCTGGGACCAGCGAACCTGGCACAGTGCAATTCTCAAAGTCGCTTGGCTGACGGGTTTTGCCCACTTCAATATTGAACCACACATAACTGAGTGCCTCAATGCCACGGCCATGTGACTAGGAGGGGTCCATTTTGGGGAAGTGATCGATGAGCCATGTCTCCTTTGAGTGCCATGAGACTATGGGTCTGTCTTTATAGTGTATATAGGGCCTACCTTCCCCTGCTCTGATTTTTTTCGTGGGGGGAATTCCCCTTCTATGCAGATGAAGGAAGGAGAAAAGCCACTTTGGATCACAGAGATGCACTCAGGCCTCATCTGGTTGCATGCATCCTCACACACTGTCTCCATTTTGCACCACAGGGGAGCAGAGCAGGCTAAGTTGTAGTTCAACTGGAAGTCCCAGGGAGACGCTTGACTTCTCTCCCTTCCTGGTCTCAGATAGGCTTCGCCAGATGTTTTCCCCCGACGCCTTTGTCCTCCTTCATGCCTTCCTCTTCTATCTCTCCAGGAAGGGAGGCCGTAAGTCGCTGAGTCATTGACGTGACTCGACTAATCAGCTCCATATGTTTAGAACACCGTGTGGGCCTCCTCTAATCAGACTTGACCTAATCAAGAAGCTCCCCTTTGGGGTTGAGCCTGCATTGGTCTTCGGTTGCCTGTTCAGGCCACACTGTTTGATGAGATTGTACAGACCCAAAATGGCCTCCAGCCCCCCCAAAACAACAACATAAACAGAATGACAAACAAAGCAGAGGCAGCCGAGCAATGGTCAACAAGGAAGTGGGTAATTTAATAAGCCAAGTCATTTGAATGTTTGTTTTCAACTGCACTGTGAGGAAGTGGTGTTATTGTTGCATTTCATCAGGATAAGGAAGGAAGTCTGAATGTGATCTCTCACCAACAGAGCTCCTCTTTGCCAAATAGCTCTTGTGAGGTCTGTTAACTGGAGGTTGGGTTCTGGTCACAGATCATTTGTTCTGATTGTGATTGAACAGCAGTGGTAAACACTGGGGCTTGAGTTATTTAGAGACTGGTAGAATGGGTTGAATTACACTGACGCCAAAAAATAAGACATTGAATAGAAAACATTTCAGTCAGCGCAGGATTTTTCTTTTTTCCAGTACAATTCCAGTACACAAACAATAACTTTTTTTTAAAAAACATTTACAATTACATGTGTTGTTCTGTGGCCGAAATGGACACAGCTGAATGACTGACACACTGTACAGTAAAGCCTGAGTGCCCCAGTTTAATTTGCTCACCATGTCACAGTTATCATTGATATGTTCAGGCCCAGTTGAATAATCTGGTATTCTCACATCTGATCTCAGTGTTGGAGCATACAGCCTGCACTAAGGAGAACAAAGCCTGCGGACAAGCCTTGTGTCATAAACCACATGTAGCTGCGCATCGTCAACCTATGAACAGCCAGGCCCTACTAATGCATGTTGTGAATGTCACTTCTGAGACTAAACCAGGAGCAGAAGACGAGGACTTTTGTAGAAGATGGACTATAAGCTGTCAAATACAAACTATATGTGGTCGCGCATACACACACATGCACGTCTGCCTGCATGCAACTGAAACTGCTGCCAAGTATAAGATACAGCTCCAACCATGACAGGAAGGAAGTATTTTTGCAGAAAATGAGAAAACATTTCATTTCACTCATTATCGTGCAAATGTGGAAAAAAAGGTTGTTAACTACGTAAACACTGTTCAGGACCTATGATCTACAAAATTCCACAAATATTGCCAGGCTAGGCTTATGCAACAGTAGAGTCTAGTTATGAAACCAAAAGACAATCCCGTACACTTATGCGATTCATTATGCTTGAATTCTTCAGAGTCTACAGAGCTTTTTCCCACAGAATGTTTCAAGCTGTTTCTGATGACTATGTTATTCATTAGTTATCTGGGACATGTTCCTTTAGTAATGGGGCTGTGAGACAGACATCAACGTGATGGATGGAGGCTATCGAAGCCCCGGAGGAGAGCATAGAGCTAGAAGGAGAGATGACAAATGAACAAAATCTTCGTGTGGTTTTATAAGATATTACCTTCGGTAACGGTTAAATATTTCATTTAGGAGGCATTTATTTTAATGTGTTAAGCCTTGAAATAAACAAAACAATGTTCATAATTAGTCACGCCTGCCGCATTTTCTGTGAAACTGGACTAACTCGAAAATATTGTGGTGCATTATGGGATTCCCCTTGGCTCATGAAGCCAGCGTCATTGCAAGCTCACTGAAAGTGGCCACTTCACGGTCCAATTAGCCCAAAAACCCTCAATGACAGCTCTGAGACCCTTGAGCTTGTGGCGAAGGTCCACGCAAATGCACAAATGGAGAGTTGAGGGTAAGGGGATCATTTGGAATTCAGCCTGTCACACGCACACACAAGACATGCACGTGTGCTCTCTCACACACACATGGGGCAGGGGAGGGGGGAGATTTGTAACAGAGAAGTTGGATGTAACAGACAGTTTCACACAGGAAACGCTGTCTTTAGCACATTCTGCTCTATCTGTTTCTTCCCTTGCACATGCAAACTCCCACACAGAAATGACCAGTCCAATGTTTTTCTTTTCACCTCTGCTGAACACACATTTTCCTTTTCCCTCTGTCCCTCAATCTACATGGACTCACACGTCCAGCACATTCACAATGATCTCAATTCAACTGCCTGAACGAAGGGTGTGGAATGCCTGCTGTTGGCTGCCTGGCTCGGCTATTGAGTGGTGGGTCATGTGACCAGGCTGTGGGGGCGTGGCCTGGGAGAGGCAGCACAGCCTGCCCAGCTGGAGCAGAGATCAGGGTGATTGAGAGGAAAGAGAGAGAGAGGGAAAACAGGGAAGGGTTGGGTGAGTTGTGTCTCTAGTTCTCTGTCTATTCATTACATGCTGTGGCTACTGGTTTCTCTGTTTGTATGTGATTTGCTCTTGCAGAGAGACTGTGGAGGGGTGAGAGAGGGGGGTGTGGGAAAAGGGAGAGATGGAGGGGTTGTTCTGTATGTTTTGCTTGTGGATGTTTGGGGTGTATCAAGGTTAATTTGCAAAGTGTCTTGTCCTGTCTTGATGGGGTTTTGCAACTATGGTGCGAGCTCTATTTGGCTGAGTTTTGGATCTGTAATGTGTGGTGTGAGCTCTATTTGTCAGGGTTATGGATTTTCAACATGTAGTGTGAGCTCTATTTGTCAACGTTTTGGAACTGTAACATGTAGTCCATGCTCTATTGATCAAGGTTTTGGAATGTAATGAATAGTGTGAGCTCTATTTGTCAGGGTGTTGGAACGTAACGTAGTGCGTGTGTTGTTTTTGGCAGGATTTGGAACGGTAACGTATAGTGTGAGTGCAGAATTTGGCAGGGTTTGGAAACAGTGTAATAGTAAAAATAATACTCGGAGCAGAGCGTATAGTGGTTTTCTGTCTTTCTCTTGTTTTCCGTTGTGCTGTTGTTCAGCTGTTCAGGAGAGTTGGGGTCACTGCTCCCATTCCTTAAGGCTACCCCTCTCTCTCCCTCCCCCTTTTTTCTCCCCCCTCTCTTTTTCCGTCTCCTCGTTCTTTTGTGTCCTCCGCTCCACTCCCAGTTTGAATAATCAATCACCTGAAATGGATGCAGGGAGTGTTTGTTGAGCAATTACGTTAGTCCCAATTGGTCCATGCATCTCGTGTTTAAAGCTTTCTTAATTCCTTTTAAAAGTTTACTTCATTTCTCCCATCCGGGATTAATTCTAGCATGACTTTGATCCATTGCAGTGGATTTGTAAGTAAGACATGATTGAATTTTTGGCAACTTAATGCATCTGTTCTCTGCTATAGATGGTTCAAGTTGAGTTGACGCGTCGGCACACATTTTCTGCATGAGCCTTCCTTCATCGGAAGAGAGGATATAGAGGACCGCTCCTTACAAACCCAAGACCACCCCTCCCCCTCATCTCCTGCTCTTGACTCCATTATGGAAAGAAGCCCCCAGCCTGCCCCATCCTATTTGCCGATAGCCATTTTGAGGGACCCTGCTTTTGTGGAAGGTAGCATGGCGGTTTGAACCATTGGGCCAGGACCCCAAATGTTGCCAGATCAAATTCCTGAGCCCACGAGTTAAAACCAAATCTGTTGTTCTGTCCTTAAGACTGCTAACTGTTATTAAGGGGTTGGGGTTTGAAGCTAAGATAATATTTTGGTTGATCTGTGTGTGCAATTGGAGACTAAAACTATGCATCTTATTTGTTATTTTGCAGTTAATATGAAAGGTCTTATTTTTTTTTTTTAGTCATTCAAGATTGAAGTCACACCAATTCAACTCATTGGATTGACAAAAACCACCATTAGACTACTGTAACTGAAGACTGCAGAACAAGATGCAGAAGCAGTGTATCTTTCTGCTGAAGGTGTTGTCACACCATTGAACGCATCAGATGTTCTAGATGTCTTTCCCTCTGGGTGTCAGCTACACTCTATCCCTATGTGGCTGAGTGGTTATATTGTTAGCCTCACTGCATAAAATCTGCGTGCGTGCGTGCGTTCAGCATAGCTTTAATATAAAAGTAATTAGCCATTGCCATAAAGCAGTAGTTTGTTAGCAACATTAGATTTTAAAGGACTAAATTGATTTTCTGATTACTGTAGCCTATAAGGATTTTATTTACAATAGCTTAGAGCTGTACTTCTTGTTTATTCCACTGACCATTATACACCTCATTTGCAGAGTGATGGGAATGAACCGGGGATGTGTTTATTTGATCTCATGGCATCGACAACTCACAATGACTAAACATTTTAAATGATTTTCAAAGTAGTTTAGTTGAGATGAGTCATTAGCATCAGCCATCACTGATGAGTAGAGTACGCTTCATCTTCATCATGCAGTGTCACTAGAAAAGATATCCTCCTAGTGTTGTCCAGTATGTGTATGTATCGTATGCATTCATTTGTTTTTAGTGGTGTCGTTAAATATATCAGAAATATATTGTGTTTAGCTAAATTTGAGTTAAATGTGTGGAATTGTTTTGCATGAATGCATGGAAATTTGTTGTTCTTCGGTCTCTGCTTTTTAAGAGGTGACAGTTATGTCTATTTAACAATCCCTTGAAAGCAGCATACAGTTGTCAATGGTTTTAGTAGAGCTTGGGGGCTCCTTGTCGGCCCGCATGTGAATTGAATGTTCTGTACTATATTGTATCCTTTTATGGACAGTCTGACGTAGTCTCATTTTTACAACCCTGGTGAGGTGACAACCCTGGAAGTCGTTGGCCACGAAGAGCTGAATGTGGTCTGCTATGCCATTAGCAACAGTCATGTACCTCAGTACTCCTACTTACATCCACTGACGGCGTCCTCTTTTCCTCCAACTACCAGACCACACTAGGAGGTTGTTTACAGTTGTGCCAATGTATATGAGAGGGGAAGGGGGACGAGAGGGAGCATGTGCGGAGGCAGTAACAGTGTGTCATTTCCTGTTAGAGGTGACAATTGTTGTTGGCGAGTCAGTAGGCATGAAAAGGACCGGCAGTACGTCAGACACACCCTTATAATGACATGGTTGACGTGATCTATAATGGTTGTTTTGAACGCCTTGGTTTGGTTCTTCTGAACAACACACTATTTACAGTATGAATGTAAACTCAGGTTATTAATGGACCATTATCAGTGCGCACACAGGTTGTTGATGTAGCTGAATAAATGTACACACAGGTTGGCAGCTTCTGATTTATGTGTATTTGATGTTAAACTAAGATCTTTCAGGAGTCACCTGCCATTGCTTATAGTCTTGAAACAGCTGTCATCAATTTGTTCTCTCTTGGTCAGCGTTGGAGGTTTTAGTTCTTCCTCTGGTGTAACTGGACTTTCCGTATGTTCTCCTGCTGCTCTCTTCTGTTTGTAGCCTACCTGCTGTTAGTTCATACAAGGACAGAGCCAGCATACCGTCTGAACCATGACGTGGTATGTGGTTCTTTACATAATGAAACACGTTCTGGTCATTGGGGAAATCAGAAACGCGTCTCTTTCCCCCCGTAAAACAGCCTGCTTAGGTGATATGACAACTTGATTAATCCAAACATCTGCAAAAACCCTTTTTTCCTAAAGGGATAGTTCATCCTATTTTTTTAAACGCCTAATTGGTTTGATTTTCATGTAAAGCAGCGATTTAGATACATGGGATATACTCATGTCGACACCAACACTTGGATGGGATTATTGCTACAAATTCCAAAACATTATCATTTGGTTTACAGGGGTTAGAAAATCAATAAGTAATTTGGGTGAACGATCCCTTGAAGTCTCTTTAGGCCCCCAATTAAGGCTTGATTTGAATTCTGTTGTTGTTTTTGGCCCACGGTGTGATTATAATTGCTTATCTTACAACTCCACAATGTGAACTGACTAATAAACTTAATTGCAGACGCATTTTTAGGCTTGCCTATAAAAACTAGGCCATATTTTCCTGTTATAAGAAAGTCACAGTTTTCAGTGGGTGTACAACAGTTAGTTTTTTTTCAACTCCGGTCTACCATATGCCCACTGCCATCCAGCCGTTCCCTCCAGTTTCAGGTGATTTTGTTCTGACTGACTCTGTGGCTGGGTGCATTTGTGTCTCTTCCTCAGAGGCCAAGGGGTTTGATGGGAGAATCATGGTAAGTGACTTAACACAGCTGGATCGCACTGTGCTCAACACAGCACTCAAAAATAACGGCTCCACTTATGAAACTCTTCCTCTCCTCATTTTGTCAGTATGATCGTGACCTTTCTCTCTGTCTCTTTCTCATTCTTCCACACTGTTTGTCATTTGACTGGCTTTCTTTTTGTTTGTTCTATTTTTGTAGTTCTCCCTCCTATGTCACTGTCATTGTAGAACTCACTGTCTTCCTCTCCTGTTTCCACCAGCTGGTTCTCTTTCGTTCCCTCTCCATCTTTCTCTCACTCTGTCAGCAGGGGCCTCCTTCCCTTATGTGCTCTCCATGCTCGCCTCCCCTCCCACCCTCCCTCTCCCCCTTCCTCCCTCACTCTGACACTGTCTCTGTGGTGCGTACCGAGGGGCATGTCATTATCTGTGTGTTCCAGAAGTTTCCGCGTGTAAAGCTTTATTTTAACACCATCTGCTTTGGGCCCTGCCGGGTCAGAGGTGACATTCTCAGGGGGCTGATAAGCAACGGCAGCAGTGACAAACGAAGTGGCCAGGTAGCATTCTTCATACCAACCTTCCGTGTGACCATGCGCTTCTTCGCGAACACGTCAGTGCGCGATTGCGTGCTGTCCATCGTAGCAGTCATCGAGCCCAGCATATCGCACGGCGCAGGGTTATTACGGTAAAAAGACACACATTGATCTTCCTAATCAGCTAGTTTGCGTGGGTTCAAAGGACACATGAGAGATTGAGTGAGTGGGATATCCTCTTGGATATACATCACAGGGCTGCGTCACGTACCCTCCTACCGACCTTCTTTAATGACAGTTCTAGCCCACCTTTGACCCGGAGTCCTGCCCCAAGTGAGACATTATTAACTATTTATCTCCTCCACAGTTTACACAGCTCTCTGACCTACTCCTCTTGGCCTCCTTGGAGACATCGGGCATCCATCATGGCTCTCCCCTCTTTTCTGCTTGGGGAAATTCACAGTGGAACCCCGGTTTAATCAAACCCGGAGGAGATTCCAGTAATGGCCAGGGAAATGCATACCGTCCAATCTGAAGGGCTGTATGTACCCACAGGCGTGCCGCACAGTCCTCTCTGTGAATTGTAGATTTCCTCTGGTCATCCGTGTATACGTCTTTTACCATAAGCTACCCTGTGTAATATCAAGTGTAGGTTGCATTGTGTTTGTTCTAGTTCCTCTAGCTCTTGGCTGAATGTCGTAGGAGGACCTTTTGCCCTCCTGCCATGCCCGTCTCCTCCACACTGCCCTGTGTAACATGACCCTACTTATCTGCTCTCCTCCCTTTAAAAGATGGCTGCCAAAGCTGGGGAAATGGCATCTCCTGGTAGAAAAGAGAGTCAGCAGTCTGTTCTGATGATATCCCTAGCATCTACTTGCTAAAGGGTTGAAGTGGTGTGGACTAGCATTTGCAGAAACAACCCACACGACTGCGCATTAAAGAGCCATGATTTACCATTCGTGACAGGACACCACGTGAAGTTCAATACTCAAACAGAACTTATGCACACAAGAAAACACCCTACATCCAATTTATTGCCTTCGTTTGTTGACAGAGCTAAACATGAGGAGCTGTGATGAGAAGGCGTTGTAACTTAACATCAATTTGAATCGTAACTGTTGAGTATTGGCCTGTCTGCTTTACCAAGAACAAGTTCTACTCCCAAATGAAGCACAACATACAACTCCAGGATTTTAATGAAGTGTTCATTGTTTGTGTTGCAATGCCAACATGTGATACTGTTGGGAAAGTGAGTACTTATTGCCAGCGTAACCTAGTGCCATTGAGAGGGGAGAGAGTATCGAGACTATACAGTTTAGTTTAAGAAGCTGTGGAAACAGTCTTCCTCAACTACAGTAAAAAGTAGTGGATGAGGTAAATATACAACAGAAGACAATGTAGAGGTCTGTGTTAGATCTGGAAAACCTTCGGCAGACTGAAAGGGTTTTACAATAAAACATGTCCCATATAACTCTTCAGAAACAGTCATGGTACTAGGTTGAACAACAGTTATTACATTTCTCCAGAATACAGAGAGAATTAAATTACACCTTTGCTCTACTAAAGTCTAAAAAGGAATGGTTCTTGGTGGAACATTTAGGTCCTTTAGGGGTTCCTAAGACCCTCTGCATTTTTTGGAGAACGCTCTAAAAGAATTCTTCAAAGAATCATTTTCCAAGTTTTCACAAAGAACTGTTTGAAGTAATCTTTGGGATGGATTATTAAAGGGGTAGGTTCTTTGGGAACACTTAAACAGTAAAACATTTCATGTTTTACTCTTGTTTTAATTATCATTTTTTAGTTCCTTCCTTCATAGTTGCTTCATATTATTATGAATTATAATAAGTAGAAATAACGACTAACAATTAGGTGGGTGTTGCTATTTCTCCTGTTTGAAATTTACACTGTGTATTTTACAGTTATGTGAATTAGAAATGCAATTTTTTGCATGTCTCACTCTCCCTGATCACAGGAAAAGTTAGGGTCAGGATGTTTCACCTTGTCAGCTTAGAGATGATGATCTAGCAACCTTTCAGGTACTGGTCAGATACTCTGACCAATAGGCAACCTGCCATTCAGTTGAAGGTTCCTCCATGAACCTTTTCTTTTCAGAGTGTGTCTTCAGAGTCTACATCTTCACATTTCAAGCCATTCCCTGGTGGCTTCCTGCATTATATCATCCAGTGAAATTTTTTGTACATGTCCTGTGTTTCCTTTTTCTACATCAGTGCATTAAACATTTTGGTTGACTTAAGTTGATTCATAGCTAACCCTTTTGGTTATACTTGGCCTTGTCTGATAATCTTGTACAATTATTATTATAATTATGATTCATGTTATGGGTATTTTGTGATTTGGCAGAAGGGAGCAGGAGTAGTACATCTAAAATGCATGGGAGATACACATGGATTATATCCATGATGGAAAATACATTTCTAAAAGAAAAACTTAAACTTAGACCAGCTTAAAGTAGCAATAGCTGTCCAGCCGTTTACATTTCAGTAAGTAAATACAAAATAACCAAAAGGTATTATCAAACTGTCACATGTACTTTCCTTAAATCATAGTCGGCAGTGGCTCACTGGAGGCAAACCAGAACAGAGTGATTCAATAATATAGATTTTTCTGTCTTTGGTGATAGTAATTACATCTGCCTTAGTTCATGTTATTAAATTCAATGCAAATTGAGATTTCCACTGTGCTTTCCCTTTAAGTAGCTCATTTTAGTTTCCAATCGTGACGTTGTGTGTGGAATCTTACTTTGTGGCCATGAAAACTAGCGAGGACTGGATGCATACAACCATATTCATTGCTAAAGTTAACCCAGTTAAACAAATCACTCCCAGAGATCTTTATATGCTGTTTGATACAAACAAATACAATTTTCTTATGTGGAAAAAAGTTAGTACACATATATCTTGTCCATCACATAAAATGGCTCAAGGGTCAAGCCATTCATAAAGATTAGAAACATGGATGCCAATCAGTCTGGAATGGGTTGCAAAGCCATTTCCAAGAAATTCAGAGTACATCATTTCGCTGTCTGCTGCGTTGTCAACAAATAGCGAAAATTCCAAACCACTTGCAATCTACTTAGGACAGGCCATCCTACCAAATTCAGTCCAAGAGCTGGCTGAAAGATGCTCACAGAAGTCTCTAATCCCCAGGGTAACTTCAAACGATCTATAGACCTCTCTTGCCACACTCAATGTTGAAGTGCTTAGGTCAAACTGTCAGAAACACGCTTCAAATCAAGACACAACTGATGTTTTCCAGACAACACCTGGGTAAAGGCCAAAACTACTGAAACAATATGCTCTAGAAAGTTGAGTCAAAAGTGGAGTTGTCTGGCCACACTGTTCTGTTCTGGCATAAACAAAACCCTGCCTTTGAACAGAAGAACGTCTTACGAACTGTAAAGCATGGAGGCGCTGGCATTATGGTTTGGGGCTGCTTTGCTGCCTCAGGGCTTTCCCACTTGACATTGCTGAGTCAGCTATGAAATCCACATTGTACCATAGAATTCTTGAGGAGAATGTGAGGCCATCAGTCAAAAAAGCTGGATCTTGCAAAATGACAAACATTTAGGATTATGGAATAGCTGAGTCAAAGCCCAGATCCAATCCTACTGAATTTCTGTGAGGGGACTTGACGCAGGCATGAAAGAAAGCCCGCAAACATGACACAGTGGAAGCAGTACTGTAAAGAAGAGGCGGCAAAACATCCAACCAGTTGATGTAAGAGACTGATTCCACAGGTACAAGAAACAGCTACATTAAGTTATTTCAGCCAAAGGGTGTGCTCATCTTTGCCTCACTATGAAAATTAATTTCTGTTGATTTTTAATAAATAAATTATTGCAAAGTTTATTCTTTCATTGTCATTTGTTAAATTAGGTAGCCTTCTCCAAATAATCTGGGAGTGAAGATAACATCCATATATCCAAATATGTAAAACTTAAAAACAAGACAACTTTCCAAGGGGTGTACTTTTTCACATGACTGTAAGATTGAAGGGTTCACAATGTGTGCTGCACAAATTAGGAGGAAGCAGCTTGATTGGTGTGGTCTGTAGGTGTTATGGCCTCTCCAGAAACTTTTGAACTGGTTTCTTTATTTCTCTCTCTTTCTGTCTGCCTGTCTTTGTAGACAAGCTTCACTGACCACACGATTCAAACAACACACCGAGTCATTAGGCCAAATGACACATTGTGCTTGACATAAATCACTGTCATGGTTTCTCGTTCGTGTTTTCCTTTCTTCCATACTACTGTTTGGTATCCAGTGTCCTGGTATAATCAAATGTTGGGTTTGCCTTAGAAACAAATGGACGCAAAACCCATCAATGTAATTTCATTCAGAACAGAAAGGCATCAATATAGAGATTATGTTTTGAAATTGTATAGGTTCTGGAGTTTTGTTTAGGGTTTATACTTGTTTTAAATAAGATTCTGCT
Organism: Esox masquinongy; assembly: GCA_016801175.1. Classification (NCBI taxonomy): domain Eukaryota; kingdom Metazoa; phylum Chordata; class Actinopteri; order Esociformes; family Esocidae; genus Esox; species Esox masquinongy. The sequence continues at coordinate 17,913 of JACXGI010001615.1, forward strand.
GTAGTCTTTGCCGTAATGTATTATGTGTTTATATATTCAAAAACAAGCCTATATCATTTCCAACAACTAAGACATGTTCTCAAAAGTCTACAAACTACCAATTTCTTAATATTCTTAATATAATAATGATATAGAGAATTGTAATATAAATAACATTCTTTGAATTTTGTATTTGGATCAGGATAAACATTACAGGCCCGGATCCACAGGGGGGCAAAAGGAGGCATTGACCCCCCCCACCGGATAGAATCTGTGCCCCTCCCAGTCTTGTTTCCCCTTAAACACAGCAACTGCTATATGAATTCGATATGCCCACCCATTGATAAAAAATGCCCCCCCAGTCATTTTGTCCTGGAGCCGGGCCTGTATTATAATATGAATAATGTTGGAATGGCAGAGAGGGGAAGCAGAGCAATATTTGGTTATCACTGTATATAAATCAGTCAGGGTTCCTCCTGTAGAGTGGATTGTATCAGAACGGGATGTGGGAGAGTTTCCGGATGAACATACCACTGGGAATCGGAAACAGTGCTGGCTGGCCAGGAGCACCAAATTAGCACAGGGATCCCGTAGCATGAGGGGATTGAAGGAGTATCAATCAGGCCCAGTAGGGAATCACAATTTCAGTTGACTGACTAGATTTAAATGGAATCGGCCACTACCCTAAAGGGCAGACAAAGGGGGATGTGGTTGTGTATTTTATACATAGACCTTATTATATTTTAGCTTATCGATAGAGGCGAGAAAGTGGGAAGGACAGAGGAGAAGCGTAAACGGCACCGGCCTGGAACCGAACCACTACTGCAGTGGCACGAGTGGCCCAGAACGACAGACCACCTCGGGCTATGTCACACTGCATCTGTAATCTATCTTTTGCCATGCCATGGTATAGTCCTCTTCTGTTTAGTCTACAAAGCCTGAGTCAAGCACGAATATACTCAGTTGTGCTTTCAGTCCTCCGCTGACAAACAGGAAACCGTGACTCCACTGAGCGTGAAACCTCATGAGTTTTTTTTTATTATTTAGACATGGGGCGCGCTCTCGCCGCCTACTACGGAACACTGATTTGCCTAATGTATGTTTAAGCCCCTGTTATCATTCACATCCATTAGACGTGCTGTTAGTGTTAAGGGCTGGCGCCCGTGCAGTGCCACGCCCACTGACCAACACCAGTGGGAGCAGCCTAGCGTTTTGTTTTTTTCCCGTGGCGTCCTCTGCTAAGCGCTCACAACTCCATCTCTTGAACGCACATGTTAGCGCCGCTTCTGAAAACCATCTCATTCGAATCCAACCCTGTCCTTTAATGTCTTAAAATAGAATCCTCATTTGATCGACATGCTCTTTCCGTATGGACCTCATTGATCTAGGCTGAGTGTAATGAACCCGGTATTTAGATGAATAAAACAGTGTTTTTCAATGGAGCGTACACGGATGTGGAGCCTGTCTTAGATCAGTCGGTCTGATGGTCTCATCTGTTGAGTTTCAAGCGCGAGGACCCACTGACTGAACCTTGAACTCCGCTCCATTTAGCATCGCTGCAGATTCCCTCTGTGAACACTTAACGCGTCTGACACGTTGGTTAGCCTATTTACAGATGTATAATATCGACCCCCCCCATTCATAACAGTTGTCTGTCTTCAGAGTTATGTTGAACACGGTCTGTCGTTGTCAGTTTGAAGTGTTATTAAGAGGAGCATGTACTTGGATGTTGCGTTAACGCGGGTTCAGCTAGGCACCTGGGTTTGTAAAGGTCAAATACGTTCTTTGGTTTAAATAAGCAGCAGCTGCTTCATGTTTGAACTTTGGGTCGTTTGGATTCGGCGCTGTTTGGATTCAAAGTCAACGTTAATGAAATGCGTTTGGCATGGGATTTCCCATTAAATTAGGGTCGTTACCTTGAGCTAAGTTTAAAACATGGTCATATTTTTACTTGTCAGTTTTAATCAGGTGACGCAGTAGGCATCAAGGACTGTAAGTGCTCTGTAGGGCACTGCTTTACCCTGAACGCAATAGTGAATCGCAAAGGCCAATTATTGTTTTTCTTGTCTGGAAGCTTGTGAAGGATGACCGAACCTCATCAGAAGGACGTTTCAGGGCTTTGCCTAGAGCTTTCAGGCTGACGTAGGCATTATTGGTGGCGGTCAAGAGTGAAACTGACCGCTACCTCCTGTCATGCCCATCCAACAGGAACGGAGAAATGTAGACAGCAGGTTCTCAGGCTGGATGACGCTGTCTGCGCCTGCTGTCTGTACCACTCGTCTACAAAATGTGTGTCTGCCTGTGTCTGTTTCCCCCGTGTGAGTCCAACTGTGCGCCCAAGTGGGCCGTCTCCGTTCTCAGAGAACCCCTTGCGTCACAAAGCAGATGGCACAGGGAGAGCTGGCGTTGTCGTGGTATCCGGGGGGAGGGATGGCTGTGGAGATTTAGTATGTCATCATTTGTGTGCAGTCTTTTCAGAGGCTACCTTTTGACAGTAGCCCATCCCCTAGTGACACGCGCACGAACACACACGCTTTGCCAGATGTGCAAAGGACCCCATAACACCAACAGCATTGGCAGTGTACATTCCATTGTCACGCGTTAACTTCAAATGAAGACGGTCTGGTATTCCGTGTGTGTGTGTGTGTGTGTGTGTGTGTGTGTGTGGGGCTTGTAGGGTGTGTTCATGGTATGTGTAGGGTATGTGTGTGTGGCATGTGTAGGATGTATGTGTAGGGTGGTGGGGGGGGCGTTATATGCTGGGGCTGTGTCTGTTTAACAATGGGGTGTCTTGAGGATAGCAAGTCTTTTATACACAGACGCGATGTCAACCCATCCAAAGGTTCACATTTCATTGTTTGATCTAATGTAAAATGTCAGCGTCTTAATGTGAGCTTAATGATGGAGCATGACGCGGTCGGAGTGCTTTGCCGGTTGAGAGAATACAAAAACAAAACCCAATACTCTCCTGCTGGTGTCCATTGATTAATGGAGAATGGAGAATGGAGTTTTTTTTTAAACATAAAGTTAATGTTCTCCTGGAATTTTTTTGCCAAGCCGCTCTGTGGTATCTCAGCCTCCATCAATCATTTGCGGTGTCTGGGAAACTTAAGGTGGAGACTTGTGCTGGTTAATATTGAAGGTGTAGTCTAACCCAAACGCCGCCTCCTGCACATTCTACACAGTTGTACTGTCTCAGTATTAGTGGAATTGAAAAGAGCACTCGGTTCAGAGGGATTCACAGTCAATTAGATGTTCTACTGGGTGAGCTACTGGCAGTGGGAGTCTTAGATCTTAGGGTACATCTGTGGATGTGGGACTCTATAAGGGTGTCTGTTATCTGCGTGTGTATGCGTTGTATTTGTGTGTTTACGGAGCCTAGGGTGTGTAGGTTGTGTGTACGGTCCCATGCGGGTCATGAAAGTAGAGCTCCCATAGCCCACTTGGGAATACTGGGTTTATAAATGTTTTATTAGCGGCGCTTTCCCCTGTTCTGTTTTCTGGGAAGTCAGTGACTTCTCAGTCTCAGCACGGATAAAAGCTCAGCAGGAATGGTTCCACAGAATATTTACGTATTGAGACGTTTCAGTACTTGGCGTTGGTATTTAATTTAGTGTCAAATCTGGGACTGCATAGTAAACTGTGCTGTTACCGGACGTAGACAGGAAATATGGTGTCGGGTAAATATTACTTCCTGTATCTGAGCTGAAGTGTGACAGCCCGGCCACCTAACGAAAGAGTCTGTCTGTTCCTCTGTCAGACTGAGGTCTGTTCCGTGGTCGTTGGTCTTTTTTGTGAAAGTGCAGAGGGAAGTGTGCAGAACATTCAGATCCTGTTGAAGGCCTGGATGTAGACGGCGACACGGCGGCTCGGCTCATCCATATTCACCAGGTCGATTGGCCACCCCCGTTACAACACAGTGTTCCACACAGCCAAAAATGGGATGCCTTCCGTCCTACCCTGTGTGTATGCGCGCAGCCGACATTTAAAACACTGGAAACTACTGCTGCATTTCTCAGTGTAGGCTAGTGTGTTTACACTTTCTAGACGCCTGCATGCTTTAGTCTGTTGGGCGGTCTGTTTATTTCATGCTTGCTTGTTTGAAGTCATTCTGATCTGTTTCTCTGTGGTTGGAAGTGTCTGTGTGGTATGAAGTGTCTGTAGACCTCGAGCATACAGATGACACCACAGCAAGCTGTCAAAGAGGAAACACACTCAACCGTGTCCTCGCATCACTGCCAGGATAACGCGTGCACGCGCACATGGTGCTCCACAGTTGAGAGGATCTGGCTGTATGTTTAGTAGGCTTGTGAAGACAGTGCTCTGGCGGTTAGCCTTGCTACGATAGTCAAAGCTTCTCTTCCACAACTTTGGACCATTTTTTCCGGACTCTTTGGACTCTACTGAGCTGTCATCTACCTGTCGCCCAGTCACTCGCTTAGGTGAAGTAAGACGTGACTTTTACCTTGTAACTGCTCCTTGTCTGGAACAATAATCTTTTTGTGATCTGAAATATTGTGGCCTGACTTCCACTTTGCCGCTGCAGCTTCCCATCATTGTTCTCTGTGCTTCTGGCTAACACAATGTTCTAAATCAAAACCAAATGAGTAGCTTTAAGACGAGCATGATGTTCTTCTGATGTATGCGACTTTTGGGAGCGTATGTGCACTGTTCTCTGCCCTGCCTGTGATCTGTTAGGCTGTAGGTTGTTAGTTCTGTTTTCTGGAATCTTCCAGTTTGGTGGGTTTTGGGGGGTGGGTGGGATGTTTGTGGGAGGGTGGCGTGGCTACAACTGGACTTGATGCGTAAGGTGTGGGACTGCAGCTCCTGGTTGGTTCTGCCTCATGGCGCCCATTAAACACCACACATGCCACTACCGTTAACGACAGTACAGTCGTTCGTTGGCTAAGTTGCCTGTTAGTTGTTTTTGACGTAAACAGCTGCAGCTTATTGGTGTGCAGCCACAGAGAAACAAGAGTGAAGTGTGGAGACATTACCACAGTGCTTGAAAGCGTGGAACTATTTTCAGTATTATATACTGTATGTTTATGCTGATTTAAAAAAAGATCAACATCTTTTTAAACTGGTTAATCCAACTGCTATGTCACAGAGCATTGACCGATCTGTCTTTCGCTGTCTGCTGTTGTCTTCTCAGGGTCAGAGGTCAATCCAAGTCAGAGCAATATGTCCGCCCCGCAACATCCGCACCTCCCTGGCAAGGTGGCAACGCAGGGAGCCGGTGACTTCAGCTACGTGGGCATCGATGCCATCCTGGAGCAGATGAGGAGAAAGGCCATGAAACAGGGCTTTGAGCTCAATATCATGGTTGTGGGTGAGTGCCATTGAAGACGCAACTTACACACACATGCAACACAGACACCAGAAAAAATTCATGGCATTTAAATGTGTCCCTACCCGAACTGTCTTTGGATGGGAGAACAACTGCAACAATAAGATCAGCCTTTTGTGATGAAACATTTATTTAAGGGAATAGCTAACATGAAACCTCAGTTGAGAACCCTGAGGGTTCATCCTGAGATAGCTACAACATGAATGAACTAGCTAGCATACATCTTTCAGTGGATGAAAGGCAGTTGTTAAGTAGAGAGAGATAGTGAATTAATGACACCCATTACTGCGTAAGTGCCCTCTTTACACATACAGATCACTCTTAGGTTAAACACGCTTTATATTTTCAGATCACTCTCTGGTTAAACTCTTTATATTTTCAGATTACTCTCTGGTTAAACAAACTCTTTATATTTTCAGATTACTCTCTGGTTAAACAAACTCTTTATATTTTCAGATTACTCAGTGGTTAAACAAACTCTATATTTTCAGATCACTCTCTGGTTAAACACACCCTTTACACATACAGATCACTCCCTGGTTAACCACAATCTTTATACATACAAATCACTCTCTGGTTGATAGGACAACAAAAGAGCCAACAAAGTGCCACCATCATGCCCTTCTTGTCCGCTGTGGTTTCACTGTGTGTGTTTTCACTGTGTGTGTTTTCACTATGTGTGTTTTCACTGTGTGTGTTTGTGCATGCACTAAGTGCGTACCAGCAGAGAGACCGAGACTAGGGAGTGTGTAGTATGTAGACTAGGGAGTGTGTAGTATGTAGACTAGGGAGTGCGTAGTATGTACCACACACTGGGAAGTGATGGAAACTACAAAGAGCCGTTGAGAGAGTAACTCTCTTGCCAGATTAGATATCACTCGGTGTTTATGTTTGTGTAGATGGTGGTAGAGAGCTGGACATGACAATAGAGCACACACACACTGCATGTTTGAGTACATCACTGGATGGAATGTCAAGGGTTCAAAGGTGATGCCAACACACAGTGATTGGGGAATGTTGTTTAAAATGTCTGGCATCTCATGACAAACAAGCCAATAAAGACTTACCTGGGCAGGGCCTTCCATTCTGTCGTAGGAAGATGACACTTTTTTAAATGTCTGGCTAATTATGATTAGCTGCGTAACCGCCTGCCTATAGCATTCTCTTGAATGAGTCACAATTCTCATTATTGTTCTTGGCAAATAACTGGAGGCGCTACATCAGACACATCAGAAACATGTGTCTACTTGAAGTGAAGTCTGAACATTTTTAGAACGACCATACTTATTTCCCAGATAGCACAAAATGCTTAGTATAGAGTGAATATCCGAATGGATGACTTTTGAAAACTGGGCCCTGGTGATTTTGATCAAGAACGTGCTATGTAAGGTTGTCCTTATAATGCTTTTTATAAGGTTGATCTAGTGACTTAGTGCCGACTCCAGTCTCCTGAGGTCTCTCGGTGATATATTTCCCTAATACCAACACTCAGCCCAGGGCCGGCCCTAGGCATAAGCGACATGGGCGGTTGCTTAGGGCCCCTGACCGCTAGGGGGCCCAGGACCGCTAGTGAGCCCCAGGACCACTAGGGGAGAGGGGGCCCCCAAAAGGCTAGGGCTGTCACTGAGTCAGCCCCTCGGACCGTACCAGTGTTTCCTATGTGTAAATGGCAATTAGGCCAGGACAGCTGAGCTCCTGATTGATGCCTTCTGGGAGGTGGAGGGACGGGTGTGCGTAGGCTCGGAGAACACTGAGGCTTTTGTGGGTGGAGGTAAGGAGTGTGTGTGGTCGCTCCATCTGCCCTCCGTGGCCCCACAGCTGGCTGAAAGGACAGCTGTTGTCCCTGTCAGTCGGTGCATAAGGACACGCTCTTTATTCATCTCGGTTTCACGTGAATGTTTTGGGCCTCTGTTCGGACTCGTCTCTGCTGGTGCCAAAAACTGGCGTTTCACCCTGAAGAACCCAACATCTTCCTGTTTTTAATGACACGGACCGGCGCCGAGCCCGGCTTGAGGTTTTTTGGTTAGCGAGCGTGTCTGGTCCTGTTGTTAACCCTGTGTTTGTCCCGAACAGGTCAGAGTGGTTTGGGGAAGTCCACCCTGATGAACACCCTGTTCAAGTCTAAGGTCAGCAGGAAGTCTGTGGTGTCAACCCCTGAGGAGAGGATCCCCCAGACCATCGAGATCAAGTCCATCAGTCACGGTAACACGCAAGTACCCACTCGACATACACCGACATTATATCTGCAATATTTTCATGTTTTATACATACCGAAGATAAATATACGCAAAATATTCTCCAAAGATTTCCTTTCAGTTTATGAAACAAGGATTAACATTGGCTGTGTTTTTATGTAGCTATGCAGTCATTGGTGGAAGTTGTGTTATGCAGTGTATACTGTACATTATAAGTGTATTGCAATCCTGTAATGAACTCTCTTGCCTGTTCAGACATAGAGGAAAAAGGTGTGAGGATGAAACTAACTGTAATCGACACCCCTGGATTTGGGGACCAGATCAACAACGAGAACTGGTCAGTTGTAGTTGGTTGTGGTTCATTTACCCTTACCACACACAATTTCGATGCATTTCGACCTGAAAGCGAACACTATTCCCCATGTGCCCTCTTTAGCTGGCAGCCAATCATGAAGTTCATCAATGACCAGTATGAGCAGTATCTGCAGGAGGAGATCAATATCGACAGGAAGAAGAGGATCCCAGACTCACGGGTCCACTGCTGCATATACTTCATACCCCCCACGGGACACTGGTGAGTTACAGGCACGCACAAACGCTCTCTGAAATGCACGCTGTGGGAGAGTTGGCAGGATTGCCAACAGGACTACGATACTGATCCGTACATTGGTCCGTTTGTCTGCTTCATTGGTGTCTGCTGTACCTGCTGAGACTGTGGTAGTATACCGAAACAATGTACTTGGTCTGGGCTTCCTCTAGTCTTCCTTTCCCTTTTACCCGGCCCCCGTCTGCCTATCGACTACGTGTGGAACTCATCCTGTCCATGGAGACAGGTGTCAATTTCGGTATCAGGTTTCGCCAAGGCCCTTTTGACTGGGAAGAATGGCACGTGACCGGGAGAGGCCAACACAATGTCTTCATGTTTGGGCAGGGAGAGACCAATATAATATCTTCACGTTAGGGTAGGGAGGGACCAATATAATATCTTCACGTTAGGGTAGGGAGAGACCAATATAATGTCTTCACATTTGGGCAGGGAGAGACCAATATAATGTCTTCACATTTGGGCAGGGAGAGACCAATATAATGTCTTCACATTAGGGTAGGGAGAGACCAATATAAGGTCTTCACGTTAGGGTAGGGAGAGACCAATATAATGTCTTCACGTTAGGGTAGGGAGAGACCAATATAATGTCTTCACATTTGGGCAGGGAGAGACCAATATAATGTCTTCACATTTGGGCAGGGAGAGACCAATATAATGTCTTCACATTTGGGCAGGGAGAGACCAATATAATGTCTTCACATTTGGGCAGGGAGAGACCAATATAATGTCTTCACGTTAGGGTAGGGAGAGACCAATATAATGTCTTCACGTTAGGGTAGGGAGAGACCAACACAATATCTCCACATTGGGGCGGGGACCAACACAATATCTCCACATTGGGGCGGGGACCAGCACAATACCTTAAAGATACATTTGTATATGTTCACAACTGTGACGTACCAAGACATCGTGTAACCTTAACCGACACCAAGAAGACCCAGGTGGTGGCTATTTGTTACATTTTCATGGTGTCATTTAATGTCTGAATAATTCCACCCTCTAGCCTCTGTTTGTGATTTAGCACCTCCTGCTTTCCTCAGGTCTGTTGTTGGTTGCTTTCACACACACACACACACACACACACCTGAGTCATGCCTCCTCATGGTGTATTCCCCTCCTCCCACGTCGGTTCCTTGACCTGCATCTGTTGTCCATTCCAGGCTTCCTCTGGAGCGTATTGTGTGTGTGTGTGTGTGTGTGTGTTTGGATCTTACTGTTTGACACACTCCCTCACCTGCTTCTCATGACACCACAGCTGCAGATCGAGGCGGTCCAGCGTGCTTGTGCGTGCGTTTCTGTGTGGCTACTGCACAGCCAGGGCAACATACCGTTCAGTCCCTCTGTCACACAACATGGCCACGGCCCTTTTCCCTGGTTCCCTCTCTTTCCCAAAATCCAAAAGGCCTCTCTTCCCCTGCCAACACCGCCCCTCCCTCTCTCCACCCTCTGGCCTCGAGTGCCCCCTGACAGGCTCTCTTGGAAAGTTCCAAACACCTGCCCCCCCCCGGGCCATCTTATTGAGGCCTGGAAATGAAGGGGGGGGGGGGCAGGAAGTAGGATCTTCCATACTGCTCTGTGCCTGTGTATGTGTGTACACATACAAGTAGAAACAACACAGCACACACACACTGCGAAAACACACGGTGACGACAGGGGAGAGGCTATAGAATGTGTTAGTGGCTAATGCTCCTCTGCAGGGCGATCTGAGGATACAACCCTGGTGTTCTCCTGTTTTTTTTTAAGCTCCACAGAGCTTTCTGTGGGTGGAACTTGGCTCCGGGTCTACACTCAAGAAGGTTCTGGAACAATTCTCAATTCTCCACCGAACCCAAAGACTCCCTGTTCTCCTCTGTCCCTTTTTTCTTTCCCCACACTATTATTGCTTTCACAAATGGATTCTTGTCAGTCGGCTGAGGTTAGGAACCAGGGCCTGTAACCAATTACATAGACACTGTGCCAAATCCACGTGTTCCACCCAAATGGGCTCCTGTCCCCTTTATAGTGCGCTCCTTTCAACCAGAGCAGATGCGGTCTAAACAAGTGCACTAGATAGAGAGTATAGGGACATTTAGGATGCGGCCCGTGTTTCTAGGCAGACTCTGTGTTGGTGCCATTTGGCCATGGAAGAGAAATCCCAAGCAGAAACAATGATTGGATGGTAGACACTGCGCTGAATATTCAGTAACACTGGAAGCACATATCCTATATCGCCAAATTATAGCAGAGATATCACATTTTTCAGTTGTGGCTTTGACTTTTGAGTATGGAGATTCTCGACTACAATTAGAAAATATTAGGATTTGATTTTTGTAGTACTTTGAGTGTCAGCAATTTGCATTACTGTCTATTTTTTTGGTAGCCTTAGTGGTTTTAATAAAAGCAGGATGTGTCTTAAACGGTACCTAAAGGTCTTTGGGCAACATGGAGCCACTTCATAGGGGACAGAGTGCAATTTTGGACGCAGCCTTTGTCAGCGGTATCATATGCAGTCTTAGCATGGCTGCCTTTTTTGCCTGAGTTGTTGACCACGCTCCTCGCCTCAGGCTGTTTTTTTTTTTAGTTACCGAATGAAGGAGGCTTTTCTTGAGAACAACCAGGGTATCCCACGGTTATGCCTGGCAAACACTGCACTTGGACCCCCCTCGACCCGAGGGGAGGGGGGGTTTCTGAGGCATCGGGGAGGAGGTGGTGGGGAGGGTGCTGTCTGAGGAGTATGGCCCCCCTCCCTCTACTTGGTAGCTTCCATCTAACCACAGAGGGGCTTTCAGGGATCTATCAGTGACAGCTCAGCCCTTTTACTACAGACACTCCGCAACCGAGTTTACTGTTGACCTGCAGTGGAGAATTGGAGGGGTGTGTGTGTGTTTGTGTGTGTGTGTGTGTGTGTGTGTGTGTGTGTGTGTGTGTGTGTACATGTACATGTACATTAGCATGTTTATTGTGTACTATAGGAGTGCAGTTAACGTGGATTTGCCATTCTTGATCACTTCCCTATCACGTGGCGAGACAGATGATGGCGCTGTTGTGTTTAACAGTTACATTTGAGGCCATCGAGCAGACGCTCTTCTCCTGAGTACATTCTGCACCATGTCTGTCTGTCGTGCACACTGTGTGTGGGGTAAATAGGTTTTGTACATCCTGGCATCTGTCTCGCTTGTGTGCGCGCGCGCGCGCGCATGTGTGGGTAAATAGGTTTTGTACATCCTGGCATCTGTCTTGCCTGTGTGCGGTAGCGTGTGAACCTCCACCTAGTTGCTGCGGCACAGGCGTGTCTACAGCCTGTACCACACTGGGCAGCCGATGCACACGTAACACGTCGAACACGAGCCTTGGCAGGGGATGTCGTTGTCCCCCTGTCCCTCCCTCTTTGTCTCCCTCGCTCCCTTTTCCTGGTCGCTCACCATTTGCATGGTTTTCAGCATCCCACACCACAGTCAAGATTTCTAAATTCATATGAATTATATTTTACAGGGCCAAGTAATCGTGGAAAAATGGATTTTCATTTGACAAATCTGCACAGTCTGATTTAATGTTCTGAATTTAAGGGACAATGTTGCCCCCTGTTGGTCAGTCTGTGTCATGTAATTTGTTGCTCACACAACGTGTCCTACAGTAAGGTACGTCCCACAGCAGTGTATGACATCTTCTACCAACCAGGGCCTGACCTCTGACCTCCATGTCTGTCTCTCTAGTCTGAGGCCCCTGGATGTGGAGTTCATGAGGCGTCTGAGTAAAGTGGTCAACATTGTCCCCGTCATTGCCAAGGCAGACACACTCACCTTAGAGGAGAGGGACTCCTTCAAACAGACGGTAAGGCGTGTGTGTGTGTGTGTGTGTGTGTGTGTGTGTGCGCACGAGCGTGTCTCAAGCTTTTGGCTGATCCCCACTAGACAGAATGCAATTACCATCTTAGGTTCAGGCATTAGAAGTTAGGTTTAGGGTTAAGCATTAGGGCTAGGATAGGTTTAGGCGTAATGGTTAGGTTACTAGGGTTAGTGTTAGGATCAGGGGATAGAGAAAATGGATTTCTGATTTTCCAGTCCCAACAAGGATAGAAAAACGTTTGTGTGCACCCTCGATTGACAGTTGACGTGGCGTTGTTTAAACAGACCTATGGTTATATTTACCTCTATGTATAGATCCATGTGCTACTGTATGTGACATGGATTTTCTTTAGAGTCTCTCTTGATCCAAAACAACCTGGCCCAGTGTTTTGTGGGCCTTCAAATCAGAGGGTGATAACAGCTACACAGACAGGCTAGCGGGAGTGTGAGATCATACACACACCGCTTTGAGGGAAGCCGTGCCAGACATCAGAAACGGCAAACATCTGGATCAACTACCGTACTCTGTCTTGCCTTGGAACAACTGGTATTTAATCCCTTAAAAGCTCACCAAGTAAAGTTTTTAGCCAGAAAGAAACATTTTAAGAAATATTTATGTACAGTGTGGTTGTCCAGCTTTCCCTTATCCTCAGAGGCAGCACATATGCTGTAGTAGGCTAGTCTCTCATTAGCAATAAGCTACAAGGTTCAGGACAAACCACCAGAAAACCACAGACAAGTTCCCTCTAGAGGTTCGGCTGAGGGCAGTCAAGCTCTTCAGTAGTTACCTATAGACTGTCTAGCTAACAGAGGCTGTTTAATAGCTAGTTGGTGAAATAAATAACATGAATATCCTTTTGCAAAGTAGCGATTAATTTGCAGCACTCACATATGGACAAGATCACGTATCGAAAAGCAGCCTGGTAGGAAGTTGGTGGTAGGCCATCTACTGGTAACTAATGAAAAATACTTTGTATTGCAGTACTTGTGTTGTTTTGTTTTTAACAAACCATACTTACTCCATACATTTTCCATGACTGTGTGACAGGTCCAGTTCACAAACCTATCAACGGAAGCTCCTTAGTCATCCCTACTGCTTCTGATCAGACGGACTCACTAAGCGCACGCGCGCGTCTTGTAGACTGCATCTGACAGTTGAATTGTGCCCATGTCCCCCCAAAATAAAAGTTTCACACTCGAATTCCAAACCCTTTTTGACATCTAGATGCCGCGGGCACGTAGTGTCACGAAGGCCCTCTGGAGGATTGGATCTGAGTGGAACGCTCTTAGGATTCAACATGGTCGTTCGTGACTGTTGTGTCTGTACGGTCTCTAACTTGGCTCCACGCCAGGCCACTTGTAGTAGGTCAGAACCAGCTGCTTGGCTTGGACAGACGGGGCTTTGCACCACCCTTTGTTTCTGTTGGCTTGTGGTCAGCTCGGGATCGTACACACACACACACACACACGTATGCACGCGCTCTCAGGGGACACTCCCTGGCATCCTGCGACGCAGCTTTATTAATTCTGGAGAAGGAAGCAGGCTGGGTGTCTTGGCTACCGTTTCTCCCGACAGTGGCCAATGAGAACAAGGCCTGCCCGCAGCTATGGGGCTTGTAACAGCCTTGTTTTGATTGGCTGCTTGGACAATGTGCAACCTTGGAATTGTGACCTTTTTTTTTTGTAATTGTTTTTTCTTTTATTCAAACCCTCCCCTCGAAGCGGCTGACATGCAAACGGAACAAGAGGGTTTTCTGTTGAAGATCTAGTAGAAATACTGGGTTCTAACACAGTAGAACTAACTTACTGGTTGGATGTGGCTTTGTCATCAGTTTACAGTACAGTCTACAAGTGCACGCCTAAGGCTTAGGAAAATTAGGAGGTTACACATTTAAACATTCCAACAAGTACAAACGTATTTTGAAAACCTTCCAAGCATTAATCGTTAGTGAATCTTTCATTTGAAGACTAAAAAGCCGATCTTTATCTGGCTGTCTCCTGTCTGCGTTCCAGTCGTTGTGAAGACATAGAAGAAGGGTGGCCATTTTGTTAACCACCGTGTCTGGCTGTTTGTGTAATGGTGGTTAACCTCCACATTAACCACCCATGTTTGGGCACCTAATAGGTTGGTTAACGTCAGCACCAGCCGTAACAGCATGACGGAGTGGTTACGTTGAATCTGACTGGGATACGGTTCAATTTTAGCCAGTCGTTTCCTTTTCCCTGAAAGGAAATTTCTGGATATTACGTGTCATTTTAATCGGGATGACCTCACACTGCTCCCGGCAACCAAGCGATCCGCGTGAAGAATATCTTTGAAATGTTCTTGATATTGGAGGTCAGCCATTGACGAGTTGAGTTGGAAAGAACGGGTGTATGCCTAAAGGTGTGTGTGTGTGTGTGTGTGTGTGTTGGTGCGCGCGCGCAGATCAGGGAGGAGCTGCGAGCCAATGGGATCGATGTCTACCCTCAGAAGGAGTTTGACGAGGACGCAGATGACAGGATGATTAACGAGAAGATCAGGGTGAGTTTATAGTAACAGGCGTACAACCACCACGCACACATGGATTCTTTATGAAGTATTTCAGGATGTGAACTGTGTGTGTGTGTGTCTCTCTCTCATAAGGAGATGATCCCATTTGCTGTGGTGGGGAGCGATCAGGAGTACCAGGTCAATGGAAAGAGGCTTCTGGGCAGAAAAACCAAATGGGGCACCATAGAAGGTAACTCAACACACACACACACACACACACACACACACACACACACACACACACACACACACACACTCGCCTAATATCATTGATCGACCCATTACTCGGCCTATCCAGCTGTTAGTGGTAAACAGGTTAAAGCCGATTCACAGCCCTTTGGATCCACCATGGATACTCCCGTCACTGCTGTGTTATATTGCTGCCAGTACGTTTTAAATCCAGGCCAGCCGACGTGAACGTATGTCATCCAACTCCCACTGTTTCTCACATTCGTTTTGGTCCGGGCCGACTGTGACCAAAGAGATTTAAGAGTCCGAGGCGTGACGAGGATGTGGGGAGCCACCTGCGTTTAAAACGACTGTGGACAGATGCTGATCGCTGTGCTCCAGACACCGGTGCGCACTGTAAAACAGACCGCTTTTTGAGATTGCTCCGTGCACTCGTCCCGTGGCGAACGTGCGCCCCGGGGAAATGATGACGGGAGGGAGATCGTGAGGAGGCGCTGCGGACGGGAGGAATGTCACTCCTTCCCAGTATGCACCTGGCCCCTCCAGGGCCTCTCCTGGCCCTCTGTGAATGCGTTCTCCTCAGTCCGCGCTCGTAGCCAAGCTGATGAGACGCCACGTTACACGACGCCTCGGCAGCAAGTCTGCTCAGAGGTCCTGATATCCAGTGATCTTGGAACGC
>JACXGI010001615.1:33368-58349 GCA_016801175.1 Esox masquinongy
GAGAGAGAGAAAGAAGGATGGGGGGGAGAGAGAGAAAGAAGGATGGGGGGGAGAGAGAGAGAGGAGGGGGAGGGAGAGAAAGGAGGGAGGAAAAGAACGTGTGAGAGAGGGATCAAGGGACAGTAAACCTCTGGGAAGGTCTGAACCACTATCATAAATTAAGCCACAGAGGTGCGAAGCCTGTGGGCCCTTGTTTCTCAATCAGAACCCCTCTCTCTCCTCACATATTCTCACAATCTTCCTCTCTCCTCCTTAACCTCCTTTTTTGTTTCTCCTTCCTAACATTTCTTTCTGTCTGCTCTTTCTCTTGTTCCTTTAACATTCTTTAATGCTTGCCATTCCATTCCTTAACAGTCATTCATATCTAGAAGGCTGACATCTACAAAGCAGCATATAGAAACTGTCCATTGCTGTGTGTTAGACATGTGGATTGAAGAGTGACCAGCCTGGTTTTAAACTGTGGCAGTCCTAACAACGTGCTAATCAGTACACTCCCAGGCTCCATTGGTAGCAAAGCACTGATTCCCTGCTCAGCGCTTACAAAGGCGTGACACAACCAGCACTCCATTTTCATTTCTTTCATTTTCTCAACTTGAGATGATCTAAAATTCAAACGTGTTGGGCCCATTGCAGACAGGCAAATTGTAATTAGGAGTTTAAGCTGCATTTTCCCCCATTCCCTTGCCTCTTAAAGGGACTGTGATGCTGTATTAAATTACAAGAGGGGATGTTATCTTAAGAAAATTGTTTCAGATGTGAAGATAACTGGTGTCCTTGTCCCGTATTTGGTGCAACACTGCCATCTGGTGGCACTTCTTAGAACAACCTGTGGCAATAAATTTGTGCTAAATCTGTTAAACCAAAATGTGCTGCTATTGATCAACTGTTTTTCCTGTGCAACGGTCATTGAACGGTCATTATTTTCTCTCCGCAGTTGAGAACATTGCGCACTGCGAGTTTGCCTACCTGCGGGACCTCCTCATCAGGTTAGTTTCCTGGCATTCATTCGGATATAAATGGTGGGGAGAATAAGACTAGTTTACCAGTGTTGAGAGATGACACTCAGCGGGTTGTTTTAGTGCACGTTTTCACAAAATTCCACATGGCCCCTCTTTTTTTATTTTTCTCCCCAGGACCCACATGCAAAACATCAAGGACATCACCAGCAGCATCCATTACGAGGTGTATCGTGTCCGTAGGCTAAACGAGACCAACGGCCAGCCCAACGACCACCCGCCCAACACACTGGCCGACCCACAGCCGCAGCAGGCTAACGGGCTGGCAGCACAGCACCAAGTCCTGACCCACGAAATGTAGAAGGGATATAGTGCGATCGACCCACACGCACAGTGAGCCTCTTCGACATGTAAAAAAGTTAATTAGTTTCCGTACACACTCCAAAGACGATAACCGTATCATGCTAGCAACAGTTCTAACATTCAAACTGCCAAAACAGAGTTTCCCGGTTTTGTGAGGAGTTGATAGGTAAAGAGAACGACATTTCCCTAGCGAGGCGCGATGCCAAATCAGTAATAGCGTACCGATTTTAGAGACCATCTTCCGAAGTACTGCGTCGTCATCTTAGCTAGAAATTACTGCTTGAACTGACCCGTTTGACGTTTGTGTGGTGCTGTAGAGTTTTGTCTAGATAATAGGAGATTCTGCGATGGCGGGTATTGCTTCGGTTTAGGTTCTCTGTGCTGTTGTTTTTTCCGTTGACACATCTGCACTGCCCAGTAAAACAGCAATGCGGTGTGGAGCAGCTTCGAATCCTCTTGTCTGTTTGCATTGTGTTTTCTTATGTACTCGACCTCTTGCCAAACCAACCTGTCTAAACCAATATGCCAATGAATGCCAGACGTTGTGTCGTGTGGCATAATGTGCATTTTACCTTTACTGTTGTTGTGTTGTTGTTGTAATATTGTTGTATCGTTTATTATCTGGATTGCGGGGGATGTAGAACAAATACACCTCTATGATTCCTGTCCTTTTTGTAACCCCAAATAAATGACCTTTCCGTTCTAAAGAGAAGCAAATATAGTATAGAATTGATTTTACAAATAGATATTTATGCTTGTAATGTATTCAGTTTAAATCGATGATGCTACTAGTCGGACAGCCGTTCTATACCTTCTCCTGTTGTTCCCAGAGAGTAGTTGTATCAGAGCAGATGGGAAACCTATTTAGGCACAGTTGGTTATATTTAGTCTACCTAGCAGAATATCCTTTCACTCCCAATAAGTCTGCCATGTTCTGACAGGGAATTGCCGTGATTTAGATCCGGTCTTAATGGATGCTGTGTAGAGTAGTACTACAGGCAGGTTGGATATTATGTAGCGCACATAAATGCATACACAGTTTGAATTAATATTGTTCTGCATTGCCAGTGTAGTCATTGTATAACTTAACCTCATCTTCCCAATAAAACATGTTTGAAAAAGATATCATGAAAGGTGCCATTCCGCCAAACACGATGGGGTTACTCAGGCTAAAACTATTGGGCAGAGGTCAAGACCAAGAAGACTATTAATTTAGTAATTTATATCTTGCATAACAAAAAAATGACAAAAGGTAATACAATGTTTACTGTTGTATAGTTGTTTGTTATGGTATGATAAAATAAGGTTTATCTTTGATAAATGTCTTTGATGCTATACTCAAAGAAATAAAGATTGATATTTTTATTGTTTGCACTTCATTCTGTCTTTATTGCTAACTAGATGAGGAACACTACAGGACGTGTGTGTGGATGTGTACATAAATGAGCAGAGTCTGCAGCCACAGAAAAGGATGCATCAAACCAGTCAAACTGGAACAAGAGATGCAAAAGGTCAGAATAAAAATGGGTGGTCCTTCTGAAGGATCCATTTGGAGGGTCCATCTGAAGGATCCTGAGCAGAACCTGTGACTATTAAGGAAATAATTTAAGAAATATTTGTCTTGGAAAACGGAACTTCTGGGGTGAAGAGTAGTGGTGACAGAAGGGGTACGGAGTCATTCTGGAACAGATGGGTACACTACTCCCACTGCTGTGCAGGTGGGGAAAACATTTCAAACCAAGGAGAGGTTTCACAGTAGGAGACCCTGTGATCATCACAGAACTCACAGCACCTCTTTTTTTTTTGTAGCCCCTCCGACTTTATGGCTTATCAGTACAGAAACCTACCCAGAAGACGAAAGTTCTAGGACCTCTGTGGTTGAAAACTAAGACTGGAGTGCCGCGAAGCCCTGTGACTGAAGTCTGCCAATGTCAATAGACCACCTAGACTACCGACAGTAGTTGAAATGAACCGGACATACCTTCAGCCGACTGTACGTCTACATCTGGGCATTACATCATCAGCAAGT
The DNA here is from genome assembly GCA_016801175.1 of Esox masquinongy. NCBI lineage: Eukaryota > Metazoa > Chordata > Actinopteri > Esociformes > Esocidae > Esox > Esox masquinongy. The sequence goes on from JACXGI010001615.1 coordinate 36,717, forward strand.
CAAGAACCGTTTCTGTTAGTCATGAATCACCTGGTGAATTTAAGCCATCCGAAACATCATGCTCACAAGCCACCTCAAAACAGTCTTTATCTAATAGCACCTAGGCACAATAGCGCATGTTGATTCTGATTCCAGTGTGCAAATCCATTGGGTTTAGTGTCTGGCTGGCATGTTTGTATTTAGATCTCCCATTCGTCTTGATTTGAGTTGGATCAAGTCTACCAGTTAACATAGAAATGGCTAAGTAAGGTACCTAGCAAGGCATCCTCTAACATATTGTATAACATGGTATACAGCTTAAAAACCAAAACAAACCAGAAAGTGCAGTCTACACACATTAGTAATGCATCTTAAGTAAGCTGCAATCCTTCCGCTGGTTTAAATGTAACACATATTGCTATGTAACCAACCTCACACACTGTAGTGGGATGTGAAGGTTACAGCTCAGACTGCACTGAACCCACTGACACCTGAATATTCTAAAGGGGGTGTGGCTGAGTGTGTGTGTGTGAGGATTGTACCAAAAATAAAGGGGTACTCCACCCAAGAGATGATTCTACCTCATTTCCACTCTCTTTTGCAACCACTAAACTCATCCAGACAGTTTTTACGTGTTTTCTTATTTCTAAATATACATTTAACTTCTACATGCTAACGGTTCTAAAAACTGTCTGGATGAGGTTATTGGCTCCAAACAGACATGAAATTGAGGTAGAATCATGCTGCCACTAAACTGCTTTTTTAAAGGATATGTAAAAACAGGGGGCACCAGGAGGGCATTTTCCACCATAGAGGCATCCCATGAGGGCACATTGTCTTGCATGTAGGAGCACGTAGAGGCCAACACATTTTCTAGCATGTAGGGCAGCCTACATGGCACTGCAGCACATTATCTCCACTGGAAGGGCACCCACTAGGACACTTAATCACATTATCTCCACTGGAAGGGCACCCACTAGGACACTTAATCACATTATCTCTATTGGAAGGGCACCCACTAGGACACTTAATCACATTATCTCCATTGGAAGGGCACCCACTAGGACACTTAATCACATTATCTCCATTAGAAGGGCACCCACTAGGACACTTAATCACATTATCTCCACTGGAAGGGCACCCACTAGGACACTTAATCACATTATCTCTATTGGAAGGGCACCCACTAGGACACTTAATCACATTATCTCTATTGGAAGCACACCCACTAGGACACAATCACATTATCTCCACTGGAAGGGAACCCACTAGGACACAATCACATTTCCTCACACATAGGGGCACCCATGAGGACACCATCACAACTTCTCCATTGGATGGGCGCCCATCAGGGCACTGCATCACGTTTTCTCCCACGTTGGGGCACACTAGAGGGCACTTTCTCACGTTTTCTTGCAAACTGGCAATCGTCAACTGTGAGGCCAGCTTCACTTTGAGGCTTGGACTGAAAACATCCGAAACCCTAACTCTTCAAACAGTAGAATAACTGAACTAAATGAACTATGTTTATTTATTGTATTGTCCTCTTTCCAGCACTGACTTCTGCCGATAACTTGAGCAGATGTACAGTACTACTTACTACTAATGAATTGTGTGCTCCAACTAGACTCTTAAAATGTATGCATTTAATGTAACTTTGGATATGAGTGTCTACATAATGACTGAATGAAGTCAGTGAAAACATGTTATTGCTCTTAATGCTATTTAAAAAAAAGGTGTTTTATAGTAAAGCACTCAATGTATGTGCCTGGGGAAAAAAAGTACTGAATATTCTTTTAGTTTTTTTTTTTAAAACAGTCTCTACAAATTTCTGCTGACTCCATCACTAGCTTTCTAATTCTTCTGAGTTGTAGGGGCATGCTTTTTGTTATGGTTGCCAAATCAACTCCCAGTTTCAAGAGAAGAAGCTTGGGTAACTTGGGACATAGTTTTATATTTTGGGTCATAATTTTTTTCCCTTTGTCTTTGATTTACATTTTTATTATATGAGAGTAAAAATGCATTTTTTCCCCCTGTATTGTTCAGTCTGCTTGTGAATTAAATATTTCAAACAAAAAATATGTAAAATTAGTTTTTACATATTAGTTTCATTGGTTTTTAACAAGAGTTCACTTAAGTTAAGAGGTAAATACATTTACAGGAAGGGGTGTTTGTGTGTGTGATAGTTTTAAGCAATAGGGCTAGGCAAAGTTTAGACATAAAAGTTAGTATATTGAGGTTAGGCTAAGGTGAGGGTTAGGTTTACGCCTAGGGGATAAAGAACGTTGACACAAAGATGGTAAAACCTGACTTCTGTAACATTTTTTCCCACGGTAAATAGGCTTTCGGGTAGAAGCTGTTTAGGTCCTGTTTCATAACTTGTGTAACTGAAGACTCTTCTTGTCATCACAGATAGGGACATGTTTTATAACCGATGAGCAGTTTTAATGACACGGTAAAGATTTTTCCCACACTTTTTGCCACACACACCTAATGGCAATAATCTGCATATTGTATAACATGGTATACAGCTTAAAAACCAAAACAAACCAGAAAGTGCAGTCTACACACATTAGTAATGCATCTTAAGTAAGCTGCAATCCTTCTGCTGGTTTAAATGTAACACATATTGCTATGTCCTGTTTCATAACTTGTGTACCTGAAGACTCTTCTTGTCATCACAGATAGGGACATGTTTTATAACCGATGAGCAGTTTTAATGACAAGGTAAAGATTTTTCTCACACTTTTTGCCACACACTCCTAATGGCAATAATCTGCTCTTGAAAGACCACACAACTTAATGCATTCAGTCATCCCTGTCAAGGTTGACTGAGAAGAAGGGAGATGTGATGACGTCTGTAGGTACATTATGACTGACAGTTTTTCCATAGAATTGTTTTATTTCATATTGAGTCATGGCTTCCAGATAATTTGAATACAGGAAGAACTTACATTTTTGACCGACTTTCAGCGTGGGAACTGTGTTTCGTCTTGGCTGTCTGAATGCATTCTTGGGTATTCCAAGAAAACTTAGATAATTTGTGATGTGCTTTGAACTGCTTATTTGAATATTGAACCAATTCCCAGCCCGGCCCTAAAGAGCTATCCATAAAAAGGCCCAGGCCGACACATTGGTCCAATCCACACTGAGAACAGCCATTGCTGAATCACTGGTGAGCTCTTTCATTTTTTACATGGTAATCTAACACGTTTGTGATCTGGCTGCTTAACTGTATTGTTTACCTTTTATTATTTCTGCAGAGAAAAAAGAGGTTTTGAGAGAATCTAATTTAACAGTCATGTCTTCCGATACAGGTAATATGTCCCAGATTGTCATTTAAATTGTAAATATTTTCCCACTAGTCTTTTATTATTTAGGAAAAACTCATGAATTTTCTTTTTAGGACAGGACATTATATCAGGAATAAAAATAATAGCATAGTCTAGAGATTTGTACATTTGTCTTTAAAAATTGTACAAGTATTTTGGACTGTCATGTAATTTGTGGATTTTTTTTCTCAAAATTTCACCTTAGATGTAGTTAAATCTAGCATTGGTAGCCCAGATTTCCTTCGTGAGATGCTGCCTGCTGCAGAGAAGACAGCTCTGTTGTACAAAATTTCCTACCTGTGCCTGGCCAAATTCCCCACTCTGGAGAAGATCATCAGAGCCAATGCTGTGGAGACCCAGATGGTCTTCGCCTCCTCTGAGTCTCTGCTTCTGATGGTATCTCAGTCACAATGTTTCTACACTGCGTGCACAATTATTAGGCACATCGTATTTCTCAATATTTATTTTATTGTTGAACAATCACAATTCTTTATGTCAATCCAAAATATCATTGAACCTCAAACCTGAATGTTTGACAAAGGAAAAGTGAGTTTTGATCTTTCTCAGGGGAATACATAAGAGTGCAGAATTATTAGGCAACAATTGGTGTGCAGAATTGTTATTATTAACTAATTCAAAAAATAATTTCTCCCAACTCACATGTTTATTCTCAATTTTTAAAGTAAGTGTAACAAATAAGTAACACAAAATGACAATTAATTAAAATTTTTGTCCTTTCAAAAATATTCAGTGACCAATATAACCACCCTTCTTTTCAATAACTGCCATGAGCCTTCCATCCATGTAGTCTGTCAGAAATATCTGTCTTCAGGTATTTCTTTGCCCAATCTATACAGTACATTTCAAATATTATTCAGTGGTTGTCGTGTTTCAGCCTTCTTGACCTTGGCCATGTCTCTGAGCACTTGACACCTTGTACTTCTGGACATTCCAGGTAGGTTGCAGTTCTGGAATATGATGGCACTGGAGGATAGTGGGTTCCTGGTAGCTTCACGTTTAATTCTTCTCAAGTCTTTTGCAGTTAAATTGCGTCTTTTCGTCTCCATGCGTTTTTTGCACCCCAGTTGACTATTCGCAACAAAACCTTTGATTTTCTGGTGGTCATGACTCAATAGTTTAGCTATTTCAAGAGTGTTGCATCTGTCTGAAAAGCATTTTACAATTTTTGACTTTTCAGTGTCAGTTAAATCTCTTTTTTGGCCTATTTTACCTGAGGTCATGAAGCTGCCTAATAATTATGCACACCTTGATATAAGGTGTAATTCACTGTTGCCACACCCTCCCGCATTACACAAATACATATCACCTGAAAATGATTCAATCCAATGAGCATTCAAGTTTATATGGTTTGGAGTTGGAAAATGTGCATAGAAATAATGATACAATCAGAATACTCACTTGCCTAATAATTGTGCACACAGTGTATATACATCCTCTGTTTATTCATCATTAGATGACATTGCTTACACTACATTGGTGACTAAGTATTTTTTTTAAACAGTTTACAGTGGTAGAACATCAATGACTTTCTGTCATTTTAAATATTTTTATCAACAGTGTGTGAGCACCAGTGACAACATGGTCAACACATTATTTCCCATGCTGAAGGCTGCTGTAAAGAAAGAAAATGCACTAGTGGCCACCCAATTCCTGGAGAAGGCCAGAGTGTGGATACGTGATATCATCAAAGAAGTTGAGCGGATAGTAAATGTGTAAGTCAGTAAGTCACAATGTACATTTTGTTTGTCCCTGAGTAGTTGCTTGAACACAACTCCCAGACACAGTCTTAGCCAACCATACAAGAGGCAACAGCTGGCTGTTTCCTTTTTGATTCAACATTAATTTAGATTAGATTAAACTTCATTGTCATTGAACAAGTACAAGTACAGCACAACGAAATGCAGTTACTATAGCATCAAACCAGAAGTAAAAATAGAAGAGGGCAGAAAATTTTCAAGTATTAAGTAGATGTATATTACAAGTGGAATGGATAGATGTGCAATTAAGGCAAATGCAGTACAAATGGCAATACTAAATGTGCAATTAAGGCAAATAGAGGAGGGCAGAAAAGTATTAAGTGTAATGTATGTTACAAGTGGGATAAATAGTTGTAAACAGTTGATAAATAAATGGCAATTATAAACAGCATTCTAAATGTGCAATTGAGGGAAACTGAAGGAGTAAGGTAGCACGTGCAACTGGAACGCAGGGATGGCAGCAATGAGATCCCGAGGTAGACATGTATATGCAGGGTTGGGTAGGTTACTTTTTAAATGTAATCCGTTACAGTTACAAGTTACCTGTCCACATTTGTAATCAGTAACGTAACTTTTTGATTACTCAAACTCAGTAAAGTAATCCGATTACTTTGAATTACTTTTAGATTACTTTAATATTAAGAGGCATTAGAAAACAAATAGGAATAGCCTATAACCAATTGAACACATTTTGCAGGATCAATCAATGTTAGAGTTTACATAGCTGGCCAAAAACGGAATTTGCATACACTTGCGTAAACTAAGTCTGCAGTAGTCTGATGCAGAGGCGTCGCTAGGATCACAATACATTCGGGGCAGAACCCCCGCCCCGCCCGGGACAGAAAGTACAGGGTTTTGAATGTACATGCGGAAAATGTCGATGTACACGCTAGCGGCCCACAAGTCTACATTGTCATAATGCGCGATCGGAATTATAGATGAATAGATCAGGGGCTATTTTTAATTTATTTTTTTTGGTCAATTTGAGATCTGGGGCTATACATAAAAGATCCGGGCTATAGCCCCGGACGCCCAGGCCTAACGACGCCACTGGTCTAATGTTTTTCTCCACAACCACAAACGTTGTCAAAACGTTGCAAAAGCCCCAGGCACGCGAATGCATGTTTGCAATCGTGAACACCCGCACACAAATACATTTTACCCTCATGAACGTAACCTGTGATTATTAGGGCCACCAGCGATGGATTTTCAAAACGCAAATGAAAGAAATAAACTGTGATTATACACCTGCACTCTTAGCTTGAATTCAATGCGGTCAGCAGCCAACGATAACCACAATTTTCTGAGATGCAAAGTAAAAGCAGGATTACATGCCCTACCTGTATGCACGGAGTTGAGGTGGCTGCATCAAATGCAAATCATCATCCTTTGAAGTGCTTCCCAACACATTTTCTCCTCAAATGTCGTGATGAATTCCTTATAATGTTTTATCTTGAAGGTAGCGCCATGTTACCAGCTATCAAACAAATAGTTGCCTAATATTCGAAACTCTTCCTGGCTGTGTTGTTCGGTGCGTTTGACAAATAGACCTTGAAACTGAAAGCTATATAACACCAGGTAGGCCTATCACTGTTCTGAGAAAGATGCGTCGAGTGGATAACTAAATCACATTTTATATGGGTAGGCTTATATTATCGTAGATACACTCTGTTTTTACCAATAAAACTAGCGCTTCATCGGTCACTAATCTGGTTAAGCGCGCCCACCTTTGCGCGCATGATGATCACACCCAACAACTGAGGGGCACGTTTGTTATTTTGGTTCAAATAACGATGTTTTTAAAACATTATATAAAAAAATCACGTGTCATAATTATTTCGCGCAACTATTCTTTTTCAATTATTTTTCATTATTGTAATCCGATTACAATATTTTAGTTGGTAACGTAAAGGATTAGAGTTACTGTTTTTTGTTGTTGTAATCCGTTACTCCCCAACTCTGTGTATATGTAACAACTGTAAAAATGCAAGTACGATGGCAATTCTAAATGTGCAATGAAGGCAAATTGAAGGTGCAAGGTGGCATTTTTATTTTATTTTAGCAGTGTTACCAATGCAAATAGTACCACAATTAAATTAAACAACATGATGAAACACACAAATAGCATCAAAACCCAATTATAATGCAAAATACATTTTATAAAATACAGGTTATGAAACACATTTTAGCCATGCAAGAATAAGCTTCCAGAAAAAAAGCTGGGACAGGGGCAACAGAAGACTGGAAAAATAAAATGTCTCAGTTTCATCTTTTGATATATTGTCTTTGTGCTATTTTCTATTGAATATAGGGTTTTAATGATTTGCACATCATTGCATTCTGTTTATATTTACATTTTACACAGCGTCCAAACTTTTTTGGAAATGGGTTTGTACTATTTAATATAAGGATTAAAAATGATTTGCACATTGTTGCATTCTGTTTTTATTTGCATTTTATGCAGCGTCCCAACTTTATGGGAAACAGAGTTGTAATATAACACAAATAATAGTTATTATTATAATAAAGTCATAAAGACCTCAGTAGATGTTTGCTATGTAATAAAACAACATATTATTCCATCTCAAAAGATAAAACAAATGACTTTGTGCCAATGTAATGGGTGTGAAATGGCTAGTCAGTTAGCGGTCAGCACTGATTTTTTTGACTTTTTGAAAATGGCTTCTTTTTGGCAGAAAGCGTGTATTATGATTTGATAGTGTTACTGGTCACTGACTCGCTGAACAACAACTGGGTGAATTTGTTTTCTTTGGCTCCATATGGTGCAAACGTTCCACGGCAACGGCAATATATGTAGTTTATACAGAGATTGTATTCTGTAACGTATGGTTTTCAAAACAGTAGCAAACTTCAGTACTTCACCCAAAATATACTGTGTAAAAGTGAAATTACAGAATTTGAAAAATACTCTAGCTACTTAATTGCAATAACAAGAGTATTTTCCTAATTTGTTGCTTCCTGTAAAAAGAGAAATGGTCATGCAGAAAATTACATAATCCCCACTGTGAAGTATGGTTGTGGATCTGAGATGTTGTGGGCAGTTTTACTTCCAAACAGAGTTGCCAGATTTTAGTGACATTACAAATAGCCCAATTGGGCAGGAAACTTCCCATCTGGCAACACTGCCTCCAAAAGCCCTGGGAACCATTTTAGATGGTAACATGGATTTCATCAAGTACCAGGAGATTTTAAACCTTTTATCTTGGCAAAGGGAGGGTGCACCAAGTTCTAAACGCAGGGGTTCCATTAACTGTGGCATGAATGTTTTTGAATAAAATAATAACTCAATTAAATTGTGTTTACAGTCAATTAAATGTTAGATTCATATGATTTATCCATGGTGCCAATACTTTTGGTGGGCGCTGTAGACAGTAAACTTTATGGGGATGTCGTGACCAAGGTCAACTGAATATTGTATGTTATTGTGTTCTTACTGTACTCTTACTACTCTACTACTACCCTAGCTACACGAAGCTCAACCAAGGTGTGGCGAGTGCTACCAGCGATGTTAACACAACCAAAAAGGAAACCGATGACAAGATTAAACAGTTGACCACTGAACAGATGAGTCTGCAGACTGCCGTTGATTCTTACAGAGCAAAACTTGATAACATCCAGAGGGAGCTGAACGACTGCAATAACCAAATCAACAATGCTGACAGGGAATTGCAAAATCTGGTTAACAGCATTAGCTGTAGAAATTCTAAGTTTGGCATATTTGCTGCCGTGTGTCCATTCTTGGGCTGGATTGTCAATGCTGGCCAGAGGGCAATCAATGACCCTAAAGACAATGCAGCCATTGAAATTGCCAAGAGCAAATTAAATAATCTTCAACAGAACAAATCCCAGTTAACCAGTAGGGAGTGGATGGCCCAAACAGAGCTGATGAATAACCAGATGCAACTGACAAGAGCCAAGTTTGATCTGGGTAAGGAAAGACATCAAGGAGTCCATGTCTTTTTACATTTGTTTCATGTCATCACCTCTTTAGGGATCTGATTTGTTGAAATGGAAGAAACATTTGTGTTAAAAAAACAAGTCAAATAGTAGACTGTTGAGAGGTAACTATTTCAATGCTGCTTCATTTTCCAGGTGCTGTACCTGACCCTGTCCATCTTGCTGAGGTTCAAACATACCTGAGTAGGATCCAGGAGATTCTTTTGAAGCTCAAAGGCTTCTGGGAGAAGATTGGAGTATTGGTGAATGATCTGGAGAAGAAGACCTTTTCTGGGGAAAACCTTATTGCGGTTCTCCACGATTGTGAATTTAAGGAGTGGTTCATGTATTCCTTGGAACGTGCAGCAAAGGTAAAGTAATAGAGTTTCTCTGCTGGCCCTCTGCCAGAGCAATGTATCACGATCTGTCATTCATATGAGAACCTGGCATATTAATATTTGATCATAGCATACAATTCTGTCAATCCAGGGCAACACACATAAACCACCCTAACATGATAATGGAGTACTACACTTCTGTGGTTATTAATGATTCCTAAGTGAGAAACGTTTTCAGTTCTATGATGTCCGTCACTTGACAATGTTTGTCCGCCATCTGCTGGGACTAAACAACAAATCCCAGTGTGTATGTCTGATGGTCTGAAACTGCAGCATGGACGCTGCTTGACCGTGGCAAACATAGACTGAGTGAGACTATGTCTTTGCTATAAAAAAGCAAAGGCAGAACATATTGTACGCATATTACCACGATTTATCATTTTAAATTATAGAAATGTGTGTTGTTTTGTAGGATATATATGTATATCCTAATATGCAGTCACATGGATAATAGTGTCAGTAATTCAAGCTGGAGGGCTTCAAGTGTAGGCAGAAACATGTGCTCACCCTAGGGAGGTTCCCTAGCGACCACATCTGATTTCTCTCACCTGGTTTACCCTATAGGGTTGGGATGAGTTTAAATGTGGATGCCAGAAAGTCATGGGCATGTTCAGTGTCCAGTCCAGGGATGCCTACAGGTTCCTGGAAGTCAGCCCATCCTCTCTCAGCAAAGAAGAGTGGCAAAAACAGTATGACGCGGTCAACGCACAGCTGCATGCCTTTTACCCTGCCCTCCTGGACAAGAAGGCCTCTGAGGAGTGCAAGGCCATTCTGTGACAAACTATTTAGGACAAAACGTTTGTGGAGTCTAAAGACAAACTTTGGTTTTAAGTAATGTTTCTGCACACAAGCAATCATTCTGTACTGTTGTAACTTTCCTTTGTTGTGTTGATTTTAAGGCCATACTGTTGAACATTGTTGATCAGAGCTCATATAATCTATAATTGTAATAACAAATGACTACAGGCCACCTTAATGTTGTGATTAGCAGACATGTTTTTCAGCATGCTATGCTGGTCTGGTCAGTTTCAAAGACCTCACATTGTTCAGCTTATTCCAGAGTTTACAAGCATATGAGCTGATGTAGATGTTACAGTATTGAAATAGTCATCGTATAATCACAATGTGTCTCTCCTGTCGAATTGGACTAGTTTCTAGCTTATGTGGGGTTTTAAATGTGATATATCAATTTAGTTGTACCTGCTTCTTTTCATTGTCTAGTGGATAAGAACTAAGAAAACATAATCTAAATAAAATCAAATGCAATAAAAGTTTGCCACATTTTCCTGTATTTTTATTTTATATGTACAGTCCAGTTTCCCAAAAAGTTGGGACGCTGTGTACAATGGAAATAAAAACAGAATGCAAATCATTTAAACCCTATATTCAGTGGAAAATAGTACAAAGATAACATAACAAATGTTGAAACTGAAATATGTCATTGTTCCTTGAAAAATATATGCCCACTTTGAATTTGATGCCAGCAACACGTTTCAAAAAAGCTGTGACAGGGGCAACAAAAGACTGGAAAAGTTGTGTAATACAAATAAAGAACCTGGTGGAACATCTCACAACTAATCAGGCTAATTGACAACAGGTCAGTAACATGATTGGATATAAAAAGAGCATCCCAGAGAGGTTGAGTCTTTCAGAAGTAAAGATGGGGAGGGGTTCACCACTCTGAGAAAGACTGCACGGTGAAATTGTGCAACAATTTAAAGGAACAAAAATTTCAAAATGTAATGGAAACGCGTAGGAGGATTGAATCTTCTTTTTGCCGCCCAGCAAAAACAAGCCTATATTTAGCCTATAACTTGGATGTGTATCTCACACTATGCTGAGGTAAACAACACAGTATTAGGCTTTTATGGCTGCCAACATCAATGTTTATATCATCGTCACCAGTTCACTGCTCTACAGTTTATTTTCCTACACCCACCAATTTCTGTGTGATACTTAAGCTAGCAGCTCAGATGAGAGGTAGTTTGCACAGAGAAGTTTAGGTAATTAGGATCCTCATTAGTTACTGGACCTACAGCAGCTACTCTTCACTTGGTCCACTTCACTTCTATTCAACTTTGACTTAACTGAGGTTTTCCACTGTGTGACAATAAGTGTCATCTTATCATCTTAGTGAATGGGTAAGCGTGTCCAAACTGTGGTCTGGTACTGTATACATATACAACCCAGTTTCCAAAAAAGTTGGGACGCTGTGTAAAGTGCAAAAAACAGAATGCAATGATGTGCAAATCATTTAATCCCTATATTTAATTGAAAACAGTGCAAAGATAACATATCAAATGTTGAAGCAGAGAAATTTTATAGTTTTTGGAAAAATATAAGTTTCAAAAAAGTTATGACAGGGGCTTGTTTATTACTGTGTTGCATCTCCTCTTCTTTTAACAACACTCTGTAAGTGTTTGGGAACTGAGACCAATTGCTGTAGTTTTGAAAGTGAAATGTATTCCCATTCTTGCTTGATATAGGGTTTCAGCTGTTCAACAGTTCGAGGTCTCCTTTGTCATATTTTTCGTTTCATAATGCGGCAAATGTTCTCATTGGGTGACAGGTCTGGACTGCAGGCAGGCCACTTTAGCACCCAGACCTTTTTACTACAGACCCTTGCTGTTGTAATACATGCAGAATGTGGTTTGGCATTGTCTTGCTGAAATAAGCAAGGCCTTCCCTGAAAAAGACGTCATCTGGATGGCAGCATATGTTGCTCCAAAACCTGTATATATTGTTCAGCATTAATGGTGCCTTCACAGATGGGCAAGTCACCCATGCCATGTGCACTAACGAATACCACCATGAATGCCGGCTTTTGAACCTTGTGCTGATAACAAGCCAGATGGTCCCTTTCCTTTTCAGCCCGGAGGACGCGGCTCCATGATTCCCAAAAATAATCTCAAATTTTGATTTGTCAGACCACAGTACAGTTTTCCACTTCACCTTAATCCATCATAGAGCTCGGGTCCAGAGAAGGAAGCTGCAGTTCTGGATCTTGTTTATACAGTTGTGCTCAAAAGTCTGCATACCCTCGGTGAATTGGTAATATATGTACCATCTGTAAAGAAAACATGACTGAGCAGGCAAAACACATGTCTTTTATTTCTTATGGGATTCACATTCAACTGTAGGTCATAACAGAATGGCACAATCATAAAACAAAACAAGGCAACAAAGAAAAAAGTTAACTGACCTCTGTTCAAAAGTCTGCATACCCTTAGTTCTTAATACTGTGTATTGCCCCCTTTAGCATCAATGACAGCATGCAGTTTTTTGTAATAGTTGTCTATGAGGCCCCGAATTCTTGCAGGTGGTATAGCTGCCCATTCGTCTTGGCAAAATGCCTCCAGGTCATGCAAAGTCTTTGGTCGTCTTGCATAAACTGCACATTTGAGCCACTCCCCAGAGTGGCTCGATGATACTAAAGTCAGGAGACTGTGATGGTCAGTCCAGAACCTTCACCATTTCTGCTATAACCACTGGAGGGTCAACTTGGCCTTGTGCTTAGGGTCACTGTCATGCTGGAAAGTACAAGAGCGTCCCATGCACAGCTTTCGTGTAGAAGAATGCAAATTGTCTGCCAGTATTTTCTGATAACATGCTGCATTCATCTTGCCATCAATTTTCACAAGATTCCCAGTGCCTTTAGAGCTCACACACCCCCAAAACATCAGTGAGCCACCACCATGCTTCACAGTGGAGATGGTATTCTGTTCACTATAGGGCTTGTTCACCCCTCTCCAAACATAGCGCTTATGGTTGTGACCATAAAGCTCTATTTTGTCTCATCACTCCAAATTACAGTGTACCAGAAGCTGTGAGGCGTGTCAAGGTGTTGTCGGGCATATTCTAACCGGGCTTATTTGTGGCATTGCTGCAGTAAAGGCTTCTTTCTGGCAACTCGACCATGCAGCTCATTTTTGTTCAAGTATCGTATTGCGCTCCTTGAAACAACCACGCCGTCTTTTTCCAGAGCAGCCTGTATTTCTCTTGAGGTTAACTGTGTGTTTTTCTTTGTATTTCGAAAAATTCTTTAGTTTTGGCTGAAATCTTTCTTGGTCTACCTGACCTTGGCTTGGTATCAAGAGATCCCAGAATTTTTATAAAGTTCCATTATCTTGTTACACAGGTCTTTTGAAAGTTATTTTCTGCTCCCCATGGCTCAGTATCTAGCCTGCTCTGTGCATCCACGTGAGAGCAATTTAAAAAGCCACAGGTGTGGGAAATTCACCTTTAATTGCCATTTTCACCTGTGTGTCAGCTTGTGTGTCTGCAACAAGGCCAAACATTCAAGGGTATGTTAACTTTTGATCAGGGCCATTTGGGTGATTTCTCTTATCATTATGATTTAAAAAGCAGCCAAACAACTCTGTGATAATAAATGGCTTCATATGATCACTATCCTTAAATAAAAGAGTTTTTTTTCAAAAAACTTATTTTCAAAATCAATGCCAAAGTTTCACAATTTCTGCCAGGGTTTGCAAACTTATGAGCACAACTGTATATGGTTTCTTCTTTGCATGGTAGAGTTTTAACAGACAATGGTTTTCAGAATTGTTCCTGAGTCTATGCAGTGATTTCCACTACAGAATCATGTCTGTTTTTAATGCAGTGTTGCCTGAGGGCCCGAAGATCACGACCATCCAATATTGGTTTTCGGCCTTGTCCCTTGCGTGAGAGATATATCCGGATTCTCTGAATTGTTTTATGATATTATGTACCGCAGATGATGAGATCCCCAAACTCTTTGCAATTTTACGCTGAGAAACGTTATTCTTAACCTCATAACGACATTTTTCTTTTGTACACAAACTTTCTTTTGCCTTGATAAAAATTGTAATTGTGCTTTGATGACGAAGTTATTTCATATCACCTTCAATCTAGCTATGGTGTTTTCTGGATGAATGGGCTACATAGCCACAAAGGAAATCATGGAGCCTAAAATACGTCTCATTTCACCAGTGAAATTTGGTTCCCCACGTTCACCAAACTGATCCATTCAGCAAGAGATGTTTGTTGGTAAAAAAACCCCCATCACTATCGAAGAGAAAACATGCTGGCAGACAAAGCAATGTTTGATCATTGTGGAGCTGGGTAATGTTTGATCACAAAACAAGAGCAATGAGCTGAGCATCCCGCAGCAGCAGGTCATTTTGTTCAGTTGACAGCCTTATAAACTGCAATAAACTTAACATGTTATGTTACATTGTTATTCCAAACTGTAAATAGGGAAGCACAGTTGTGAAGTAGATGTTACAGTTAACTCTGCCATTGTGACTGCTCCAAAAGGGAGAACAGGTGTAAAGCAACTAGCTAAAGACAGGTCTTGACCTGCCATGCAAACACACTGCTAAGCTTCAAAGTGCCGCTTTATGCAACAGTTGGTACGCAGTCACAATGCCACAAGGCCAACATACAGCATAACTGAGAAGGTAGTGATATGTGTTATGAATGACACTTGCCATGTTGTAGATGCACAGTCATGGTACATATGTATACCAGAATATAACTAATGCTGCATTCATAACATATTTCACATGTACAAACATGACCGGCTACCAAGGACAGCATCAGAGAGGCTTTAGCTGCCAGCAGTTTTGATATCCAACTAGCACTCAGTCGGCTGGGGGCATCTCTTTCATCTGATATCCTCTTTATATTTATAAATCTGGACAGGTTGTGGACATCCAAGGTTTTTTGTTGTGCAAGGCAATCGACAGTTGAAACAGGGCATAAACAATGCTAGTATTATTTCACAGTGCTCAGTGCTCACTCACACACCAGTGCAAAGCAGTCAGTCTACAGGCTTATTGCGTTATTGTATTCATCAGGTTACGCTCATCAGCGAAAAGGCAGCACGTTAGGCAAATCACCTGATGAATGCAGTTGAAAATGTCAAAGACAAGAATAGTACATCATCATGACAGAATTTAAAAAAACATGAAAGTTAATTCCATCTGCTGAATGGACAGTGCCTGCGCCTTTGTTTATAGGCAACGATAAATTGCCAGTTTCGGCACAGTTCAAAACTGTAAGGCGCAGTTTAGATGTCATAATTATTTTTTGTTCTAGCCTCAAATTGCAAAGAGCAGTCTGACCTGGGTGTGTAGGGCTGAGTAGATGGGCATGAGTAGAGCTTGGTCGAGTCTGTGTTATGCTCCTATGGCCGACATCAGCCCATTTGCAAATGGATAGATCAATTTTCCCTTTACCTAAGTATAAGTAAAATGACAAAAGCCAATTTGGTTTAAAATGTTCTACCAAAAAATTAGACGGTAAGTCATCATTTTATTGATGTGTGGGTGAGTAAGAAACTGGAAAGCTTGGTAATACGTTTCTCATATTGTAGGCTAGAATATTTGTTAAAGACATGCATTTATAGATCTTAGATTTTGCATTTGGTTCTTACTATTTGTTCTGGCATCTCACAATTTAGAAATTAAGCACAGTCTTTATTACTATTTTGGGTATAGGGGAGGGTCGCTTGTAACTGTGAAAAAAATGTATTTAGCTGAATGGAAGGCCCTCCATTTAAATTTCAGAGAGATCCACCTTCCTCCAGGTATGAATAAGGTACACTCCCTAATGGAGTTGTAATCTTAAACACTCAACAGCCCTCATTAAAGGAATGCAATGAACACTTTCTGTGCTCAACCCAAGTAATCTGGTGGCTACTAGGATAAATCGTCACGGTGATCAGTGATGAAGACTGCTGGTAATCAAATTATTTTATTTAGAAGCATGTGTGAGTCCGGGACTTGTCTAAAAACACATCTGCTTCTCTTTTAATATGATAAGACACAGGGGTTGGCAGTGTACAAAATGGCGCCCGCCTTGGGTCTTCTCTCACCTTTTCTCTGCACCAGACCACCTGGCGCTCTCTATCCCTTTTTTCACTCCCTGTCCTCAGTCTGGCTAGCGCATACTGGTTTAACGGTCTACCGCTTTCAGGTGAAGAGCAGTTCTCTCTCTGTATGTCTCTCCCTTTCCAGCACACTGCTCTCAGAACCATTTCAGGAGGAAGTTCCTGAGCACACACCTCCGTCTCCTCAGTTTGCCAAAGAATCGCTACTGTGTGTGCCTTGTAATTGAATTAGTGGAACTTCTCAGGCGCAGAAACATGAGTGTGTGTGTTTGTGTGTGTGTGCTTGGCGAGTGGCTGGGCGGTAGCATTAGTCTTGTTAGCTAGTAATCAAACAGCTGTAGATTTGCATTTGGGTACTTCCCAACCATGTAGCCACGACCCCTGCGAGGCGGAGCGTGAAACCCCGCTGAGCCTACGACACCCAAGGGACTCCCAGCCGTGTTGTCCAGACATCGCTTTCCCCGGCACGCTGTGCGTATGCGCCCGTGGGCACATGTGTGACTGTGTTTCTCAGCGGCGTGTGTGTGTCAGGGCACTGCCCCCGCGTCGCAGCTGTGCCAGTGTTGTTTGTTAGCGCTTATAGCGCGTACGCGGCACCTGGGGAGCAAACATGCAATGCCACGAGGTGAAACACAGGGTGGTCGGCATTAATGAGACAACCATACCGTCTAAAGTACCTAAGATGGCGGCGTTGGCGGGCTGCAACCCCAAAGGCACATTTGAAACATTTTCAGGTTGTTCTTCTACTGATAGCCTGTGTTGTCTATGGTTGTCTATCTGCATCTTTGTACCAAACGGTTGTTAGTTGGATAGTTCCCCCATTGTTGCTTTGGAAACACAACGTCTCTTTGTTATGCCAATATAGCATTTGTGGTGATAATCACACTGTACTGTTTGGCACATTTTACACTCTTTTTCCCTCCGGTGCTGAGTCATTGTTGGTTCCTGTTGTGCCAGGCGGTACATTGGGTTCTGTCTTTTGGGACTCGTGTTGTTGGTTCCTGTTGTGCCAGGTGATACATTGGGTTCTGTCTTTTGGGACTTGTGTTGTTGGTTCCTGTTGTGCCAGGTGATACATTGGGTTCTGTCTTTTGGGACTCGTGTATGGCATCACTTCATGCCAGCCGCGCCGTACTCTCAGCATATCCCTTTTCCTGTACCGTGGTGCCGTTTGGCTCGGAGACCGTTCACATCTGAATGCTATCATCGTGTATAGTGCCTTTTAAAAGAAATTTAACCCCTAGGACTTTTCCACATTTTATTGTTACAACATCAAATCATAATGGATGTAATTAGGAGTTTCTGTTACTAATGGACTTGTGTACTGTGCTCTGGGGGTTATTCAGTAGAAATGGTTTTATATGCTACCCATGATTGGTGCTTTTGAAGAACCTTATTTCCGGATTTGCTTTGAATATTCCCTTGTCCTCATGATGTAGGAATTGTCCTAACCATCTCTGGGATATCCCAGAGACAGGTGCATTAAACCTGAAATTATGGAAACACCTTAACTGCACACATGTGGACTCCATTACGTGACTTCAAAAGACAATCACAGCTCCTTCAGTTGTGTCATACCAAAGAAGGTGAATAGATATGCAATCGACTATTTTCAGTTTTAAATTTGTAGTTGTGTTTAAAAAAATGTACAGATTTTATTAATCACTTTGACATCATGGAAGTTTTTGTGTTGATCAATGGCAGAACTCCTCATTAAATCAGTTTCGATTTCCGGACAGTCGGGACGAACACTTTTGAGAGGCGCTGAACATCAGTCCTCTCTGTATTGGCACTAGAGGACATCCCTTGAATTTCACCCATCTCTCGCTAATCCTCATCCTCCACACTTGGCTTCATCCTTCTCAGTGAGCCTCATCCTCCTGGGTCAGCTTCATCCTTCTCGGTGAGCTTCATCCTTCTCAGCCTCACCCTCTGTCTCTCTTCCATGGGATACAGAGTCACAGGACAGAACGGAAGAAGTCCCTCTGTCGACACGTCTCCTGATCCTTGTCATCTACCAGAAAATCCTGTTCGAGCCAAAACAAAAGATCGCCACCCGGCCCTCTCCTCTTCCCCCGCCTGCCGCTAATTATCAACGCAAGGTAATTTGTCGCTAATTAATTGCGGGTTTGTAAACGGCTTCGCATTTAAAGCATGCGTGAATGTTTTGTTTTTCTGTCCCTCGCCGTTTCGTAATAAGTCGCTAGGAAATGTGTGTGATGGCGATGGGACCCCCCCCCCGCGCGAAAAAGCCTGTCTCCCCCTTGTTCGGTCTGCCTTACCCCTGAGAGCCGTGCTCCCTGAACAGCGCAGCGTTCTGTTCCCCTGGTTGTTATTGTTGTCTGTGTTGCCGCCCCATTGTCCATCTGTTTGTTTTCTTCGTTCTGATTTTGTCTCACTCTACGACACACACACGTAAACACACACGCAAACACACACACACACACACACACAGGCACACACACACAGACAGACACTTTCCCTGGCATCAGTAAACATGTCAGGACGCTACCTTGTCTCCTGGCTCGGTGCCAACCCTCAGACGGCCCTTGCAGGGGAGGGGCCGCCACTCCTGCCCTGCTTGTATGCAAATGAACCTAGTTTTGATTAAAAGACAGCTGCATATTTGATTGAAGTCGACAGAGGCAAAACACACACACACACACACACACACAGAGCAATACTAAGGCATGTCTCATCTTCAGGGAGTGAATCCTGACGAATATTGTGACCGATTTCAGATGAAAACAGAAAGCTAAAAGAGTGGAACAAAAGAGATGCCCAGGGACTGCTTTGAGGGGTAATGTGCTGGAACCACTTATGGGTTGGAGTGTGACGATCACATAGATGACAACAGGATGGTGGGACCCGTTTGGTCTGACGATGAAGGAACGGAGAGTGAAAAACACAGACGGTCGCTGGGAAGTAACGCCTCGTGGTGTCTAGGACGCTTGGCAAAGTCTGAAAAATCTGGGCGCTTTGTTTACAACCCTGCCAGCATGTGAAACGGGCATGTGTCACTTCTCCGTCCTTGAGCCGAGAAAACAAATGCCGGCTCTCTCGCTTTGTGTCGGCGAGTGTTCGTCCTGCGCAGTTTGTCCCCGAGGGTCGAGGGTGGTACTGGAAGGGTGTGGGCCTCCCCAGAGGGGACCAGGGTGACATGCGGGTGGGTGCCGCGCCCTATCGGCCCAAAGGGACGGGTGGTGATGGGAGGGTGGTACGGTTGGCACACACCCAGTTCCTGTGGAATGTATTAAGACAAGGGGGGGGGTGGAGGAACAGAGGGGTGGTGCCGCATAATTAATCTGAAGCAGGGGAGACAGCGAGGGCCAACCAAGCCCTTGCCCAGGGGTTGTCTGTTTCAGATGGGGGAGAGGTGGTTAGTGAGGACAGGGCGGTTGCTGTCCAAGGGTTTCCCCTGGGACCGAGGACAAATCCCAATGGTGGCCTGAAAGTCATTTCAATACAATAAGGCAGGTAAATGAATAGACCAGTTAGTTATAAAGCTATATTTTATATAGATTGTATTTTGTCTAAGATGGGCAGCTGTGCTCCAGGCTGTTGTCTTTTAATATTCTTAGAAGGTAGATATTTTGCTGCAGGCAGTTTTATTCCTGTGGGTGCAGACAGGCACAGCAGAACTACCTTGTGTTTTGGGGAGAAAAATTGTGTAATTCCTGGCCCGATTTCTCTGTCATGGAACCAGGTTATGGTTACAAAACCTGGTTCCATGCCAGAGGTTTTGGTCACAAAACCTGTAAGTTGTGAAGTTTATTTGGGGAACAATGGACATCTGTTATCTGATTTGATTTGAAGACATTTTTCTGAAGGGAATGTGTATACTGACAATTGAATGTTGAATGTAGCACCATACAAGTCTCTGTGGATGGTGTTGCAACACTGCCCCCTGCTGTAAGTCTGGAATATTTCACCCTGTCCCTGTCTAGCAACGCCACGGGCTAAGCTAATTTATTTCTGACGGTGATGCCTATTCTGATGCATGAGCCCTCTCCACTCCATCAACCTTACTTGTCTCTCCCTCCCTGCCTCTCTCGCTCTCACTCACTCCCTCACTCACTCATGTTATCACTGTTTTCTCCAAGGAAAATATAAGTTAAACTCACCTTATTTACATTTATATGATAAGAATTTCCTTTCCTTATGGACTGTATGCAAATGTGCCCTTTTCTGAGACTTGGTCACTGAGCACACAGATTTGTTGCGGGTTAGAGAAAAATAATTACAGTCCTCTGAGGGAATATGCAAACACCAAGTTTGGAATTTTTCGGACCTCATGAATTTGCTAATGATACATTTTGTTTACCCTCCTTAAAGCCTTATCAGTCTATTTTAAGCCGCGGGTACATAACCTAAGATGGATTCAGGTCTGCACTAGAGATGTGTATCTTTATTTTCCTGTCTGTGTATATTTTTTTTGGGGGGGGTGGGGGGTGGTGGGGTGGGGGGGTTTCTCCTGCCAGGGGCCGTCTTCCAAATACCTTTTTTTTTCCATCATCACCAGCTCTCTTCTCTAATGTCTCTTCATCATGAGCTTTGTTCTTTCATGGAACGTTGGCGAGGAGCGGCGTGCTAGACGGCGGGGGTGGCTCGGACGCACGTGTTTTTAACCATTTGGAGGACAGGAGAGCAAAATGTATCGACCGAATGGAGGACTGAGGACAGGCTTGGTGAATTTAGTCAGCTCTTGCTTTTTCATTTGAAAAAAAAGAACTTGTTTTCACTGACGGGACTGCGCTCTGTGCAGACGCGTGCTACCTCAAAACACTGACGCAACGCACTGATCCGACCCCGGCACGGCGTTTAGCTCGACGAATCCAGTCAGCTCTCGTATATTTATCATGAAGGAAGCCGGTGGGTCGATGTGTGCCCGTCAACGTGCGTCCACCTCCCCGGACCCATTGTGACCGTACATTGATTTTGAGCACTGCGCGCCCGTGTATGAGTGTGCGCGCGTGTGCCTGCTGTGGAGAGGGAATAGCACTCCAGCAAATTGCTTTTTGCCAGCATATTGCCAACGCCAGTCTTTATATTCCGGGGGATGGCTAGTCACGTCTCAGGTGATTACAGCACTCCTCATCTTCCCTCCCGGCCTCGGCCCTAACCCACACAGCCCGGGCTGGTCTCTAATAACACCCTACACCCCCCTAGGGCCCTACGTATGACCCGGGCTCTGGTCAGCGGTAGTACCCAGGCTAGCATGCAGAGTTCCATTGGGGAGGCCGGTGCCCTGCCCGCTCTGATGAAACGCCGCGGAGGAATATTTAACAGGCACTCCGAGCGGAACCTAATAATGT
>JACXGI010001615.1:58449-88760 GCA_016801175.1 Esox masquinongy
CCCGGTCCGGCTGACAACCTTCGCCCCCTAACCCCCCCCCACCAGCACCCCCCCACTCCGTCGACGCCAGACCAGTGTGTGACCAGGCCAGCGCCGGCAGATTGGTGGCATCAACCCCAGGACTAGACTCAAAGGTCACTAATCACTGCAGATGACCTGGACTCCTCAAACGCACAGATCGAAAAGCAGCCGACGCCGTTCCAGGCCGTTCCTCAAGCGGGAAAACGTCCGCTTCTCAATCCCGGGGGAATGGAAGTGACACGCTGGCGTGGGGATGAGATGTGGGGGCTCTTCAGAGGTGTGATGACATGTGAACACCTATAGCGTGTTAGAATCCTTGTCAGAGAGCGGACGGCTTCTTTCGATGGCCTTGTTTCAGTATCATTACTCTCCCATCACTCTCAGCTCGTCCGTCTGTCTCCTCTCTCCCTCTCCTTCCCTCACTCTCTGTCTAGCTCTCTTTCTCTGTCTGTCTCCCCTTCCCTCACTCTCTGTCTAGCTCTCTTTCTCTGTCTGTCTCCCCTTCCCTCACTCTCTGTCTAGCTCTCTTTCTCTGTCTGTCTCCCCTTCACTCACTCTCTGTCCGTCTCCTCTTTCTGTCTCTCTCTCTCGTCTTATATAGAGTTAATTAGGAAGCAGTGGTCCACTGGTGTCAGAGCTCTGGTGTTTTATTGTTCTTCTCTCTCAGCCACTAGACTCAGATAGTGGGTCATCAATAACTGTGCCACACACACACGCACACACAGCTTGTGCCATAGCGGAGCTGCTGTATTCCCGCCTGGCATGCCCATCCATCTCTTTTTCTCAGTTTCTCCCAACCCCCCCTCAGTCCCCCCCCACCCCTGCCATCGCAATGCCGCCCCACCTGAGCGTAATTTGTCATCCCTCCGCTCCGCTTTACGAGCCCCGACCTCAGTCTCCCGCTCCGACGCTGATGGAAAACTCACGGCAATATGCAAAAATGCAAAAAGGTAAACGCGGGTTGCCCCGGCAACGGCAGGCGGAGGTTATTTCCGAGCGCTGATGGAAATCAATGTCATGTGCCAGGCTCCTCCATCCTCGGGAAAATTAGAAAATAGAGGTTTTGGGGGGTGGGTGCGGGGTAGAGGAAGATTAACAGAGTAGGAGAGGTGAGAGGAGGGGGAGGCTGGAGGAGGTAGAGAGGGCTAGAAGGACAAAGAAAAATCGGACAGATAGAGGGAGAAAGAGGGAGATCAGGTTCCTCCGTCTAAACATTAAGGGCGTCTGACTCTTCGTTGTTTTCTTTTTTCTTTTCAATTGCTTGCCGTGCGTTTCGCCCTTTCTGTCGTGGAGTTTTCCATTTCCATTTTCTGACTTAGCATTTTGTGTGTTTGATGCATTAGAGAAAAGCCAACTCCTCTGCTCTTAGGCTGGCCAATCAAAAAGAGAAAATAACCTACCGGGCCGCCAGGAGGCGGGTTAGAAGATGTCCGCTCAACCAAGTAATATTGCCGTGAGTAATGCCGGGCCTCACACCAACAGCAATGCAATGCCAAACAGCCTACCAACCCAACACAGGACACAACCTGACACATCACAGGGCAACACCACTGTCAGGGCAAGGTTTCCGATAACAACGCACAAAACCCGGCCGCGGCGTGGTCATGATTTCGGGGGAATGTAGTGTGAGGGTGTATGTGGACGGCATTGTAAAATATTGTACATCCACTTGAATGGCCACTCCTATTCAGTCATTTTACAATTTAGAGCCCATTATAACACATCTAACAGAACTGATCTAGGATCAGGACCCGGCTGTGTATACTGTGTAGTCTTATTTACAACGGTCTATCTGCAAAACTGATCCCAGATCCTTCCTCCGCCCAAGGCTACAGTGGATTTCAGAGGACAAACATTTTTAGATTTGAATATCATAGCTCTAGGAATTTGTGGGTTTTTTCAAAAATTTTATGTGAGTACGTGAAAGAGATGTTAGAGCATGTGACTGAAGGCTATAGTAGAGCGTGGGAAGCTGATAGCATCCTCCAAATGGCGCCATTGTCACTAGTGAATGATTAATCTCACCGTAAAGCCGGGAGAAGTCGGAAAGCTGCAGCAATGTCCGTACAGCCAGACATACTTCAATAAAACCCCATCACTATCTCAACAAGGTCATTGTTGCTTGAATGTATTTCCATCATAATCTTTGACTGATTACGAGAAGGTTATGGTCAGGGTCAGTTCCATTTCAATTCTTTCATCGCCAGAGGTGAATGGAAATTCCTATTCCAATACAGAAAAATCTTTCGTGCAGATAAATGGCACTCCGATTTTCAATTAATCTCTTGACTGAACTGAACGAAAATGGAATTGACCCCGAACCCCAGTCATGCCAGGCCCAACCTATCCCTCCCCTCCTGGTTGTATAGAATGTTACTGTACATTAGCATACATGTACACATACACACATGTACACACACACTAAACATACACACACACACACAGTGTCCATCACAGTCAGTGGAATACATGGCCCATGTCAGGCCGTGCCTGGCGTCTCATTTGCATATTTAAAACTGCGTTCACACTCCAGTTGGCACATTTGCCACCCACCACTTATCCCATTACCGGCTGTGCCTCGCCGCTGATCTGTTTGCTGTGTCGCCACTCTTTTTCACTCAGCTTATTTCCCACAGTATGCGTTGCATGCGACGAGAATGCAATGCATGCATATTAAATGCACACGCATGCACACATACAGAAATGCATGCTTAGGCACATATCACTGATGGACAACACCGTTTCAATTATCTACATTTACATTTATATTCTTTACACTTAAATGTATACTCTTGGCTTTGGAGGGTTCGGATGGAGATGCAATTAATTCATATGAAATGCATCCGAAAAGTAACATTTTTGGCCACAACGCTTTTTAGGTTGTGTAGCAGATCAAGATGATTCCAAGTCTAGTTCTATCTGCTTGAAGCCCCCATGCATGTATTCATTATTACAATTTGTACTCTTGAAATGTTCCCCCGACACAGCCAGAAGCGGCCTGGTCACCCCGCCAAGCCTGGTTCCTCTCTGGGTTTCTTCCAAAGTTTTGGCCCCTTTTATGGAGTTTTTCCTAGCCACTGTGCTTCAACACTTTTGTTGCTTGCTCCTTGGGGTTTCAGGCTGGGTGTTTTGTAAAAGCACTTTGTGACATCTGCTGATGTAAAAAGGGCTTTATAAAAAATTTGATTGATTGAGAGTTCTCCTGTATTTTGCTAGCAAGGTCATCCTGTAGCTAGCTCACAAGTCTAACTTTTTCTGTAGTTAGCAAGTCCACCTTGGCGTCAAAGTTATTTGAGAAAGACAGTGTTAGATCAGTCATTCCAAATAAACATTGTAGAAGTATATGGTTACTTCAGGAACAGGTTTCAGATGAGAGAAATTGTCTGCCAAGTTTTTTATTTTGGTCAGGGTGCGTGGCATTGATGTATTGATACTTTGATGTCAAAATGAAATTAATCACTAACACAAAACAGGAAATAATTAATTGCATAAGTATTCACCCAATGTAGTTGATATTTGGTAGAGGCACCTTTGGCAGCAATTACAATCTTGGTCTCTTCGGTTAAGTCTCTACCAGCTTTGCACATATGGATACAGCAATATTTGCCCATTGTTCTTTGCAGAATTACCCAGTAATGGAAACCTTTGATGAAGAGCAAGTTTCTACATATTCTAAATTGGATTGAGTTTCAGGCTTTGACTGGGCCAGTCCAGGACCATTTTGTTTTTAAGCTACTCCAGTGTGGCTTTGGCTGTATGTTTGAGGTCATTGTCCAGCTGAATGATGAATCTTTAAGTCCCAGGCCTTTTGCAGACTTCAGCAGGTTTTTCTTCCAGGACTTCTCTGTACCTTGCTGTTCTCTATCTTCACAAGCTTTCCAGGCCCTGATGCAGAGAAGCATCCCCGTAGCATGATGCTGCCACCAACATGCTTCAAGGTTATGGATGTTGTTCTCAGGATAATGTGCAGTGTTAGGCATGCACCAAACATCATCATCAAGCGCTTAGAACTGAGGCTAATTTTCAGACCCTAGAATCTTCTTCCACTTGTTTTCTTGTCAACAATGGCTTTCATTTTCCACTCTCAAGAAGGCCACTTTTGTAAAGCACCTGGGTTATTGTTGTAATATACACAATGTCTCCCAGCTCAGTTGTGGAAGACTAAGTCCTTTGGAGTTGCTGTAGGCCTTTTGGTGGCCTCCCTGACTTGTACCTTTCTCACCCGGATACTCAGTTTTTGAGGACGGTCTGTTCTGGACAGATTCACTGTCGTGCCATTTTCTCTCCATGTCTTTACTGTGCCCCTGGGGATATTCATTGCCTTGGAAAGATTCTTATATCCTACGCCTGGTAGGGGTTTTTGAAGAAACTTCTTCCTTTGTCTTCATGAGGTTTTGGTTAGGAATTGTACTAACCAACCGTGGGACCTCCCAGACACTGGTGTATTTCACCTGAATTTATGCAAAACACTGTGCACACAGGTGGACTACATGCAACTAATTACGAGACTTCTAAAGACAACTGGTTGCACCAAATCTCATCCAGATGACTGAAAGCAAATGGAGTGAATATCTGTGCTATCAATTATTTTCTGTTTTATATTTGTAATTAATTTAGACTTTTAGCGATTTTATCTTTCACTTTGACATTAGGGACATTTTGTGTTGATCCGAGGCAAAATAATTAGTGGATTTAATCCACAAAACAGTCCAAAGGGGTGTATAATTTTGAGAGCCACTGTAAAGATATGCTTCTGTTTCAATTTTTGTCAAGAAACTTGACAGGACATCAGTTGAAATCTGATCAATCGTCTCATCTGTATATGCAAACACACACACACGCAAGCCAGTTTCTATGTATTTCATGGAGTTTATGTACAATTCTTCACTACTTAATTTCAGTTGGTGTCTCTACTCCTGCTTCTCTTTTCTCTTATCCCTCTCATGCTCTCATCCTATCCTCTTGTCCTCCTTTCCTGCTCTCATCCTCTCCTCCCCTTATCCATCTCCTACCTCTATCCTCCTCCTCCTCTTCTACCTCTTCTCTCTTTTCCCTCACCTCCTTTCATCCTTTAATCCTCTCCTCCCTCCTCTCCTCCCTCTATACCTCATCTCGTTTGGGAAGTGAACAATACTGAATACGACTGATAGATACGGTTGTTTGGTAACACTTCAGTTGAACAGACCATCCGTAGATGCTCCATAGAAGAATTTACAGACTCATTAGCATTTCAACTAACTACTGTATCCAGCCACCCACCCCACCCTAAACCATTACATAAACCCTTATTTAATAAAACCAAACCACTAACCATTTGTGTTATGGCGAACCGTGCCGAGCGGATCTTTCTTTTACATTGGACCATTTTGTGCCTTTTTACTCTGGGCTAAGCTGAATTTCTCACATTGAGCTGGTCAGGTTAAGGTCTTACACCAGGTTAGTTGCCTTCTGCAGGATACGCCTGTCACAGCAACACACCAGATTTTTAAGCAGACAGAACTACACTTGGAAGAACATAACTATGATTGTATGATGCTTTCCCCTGATGTTCAGTGTTTATGGTAACCAGGAGTCGCTGCATTAAGATCTCTTTCTCTCTGTCACTATCTCTATACCTTGCTTGCTGTGGTTCTCTATCTCACTGTCACACTCTTTGTGTCTGTCACTCTACCTTTCTCTCTCTTTATTTCACTTCCTAGAGCAATGTAAAAGAGAAGATAATGTGCAGAAGATAATAAGAGTCTGTGGTAGCTAATTATCTATAAATACACACCTTGTAGTGAAGAACATTGTGTTGTAACAGACAACAGTAATTATACAGTTACCTTTCCCCAGCTACAAAACACAGGCCTGCCCTCTGAAGGAGTTTGCTGCCAAGCAATAGAAAATAAACTCTACATCACCTTTCTGAGCATGTGATCCCCCCCCCACCCCCCTTCTGCTTGTTCTATTTTCGTTGTTGTGATTCCAACTTCTCCCTAATGGCTCGGAAAGGCCTAGCAGGGTGTCAATGTGAGGTTGCCTCACTCACCTTATTTGGCAATGCTTCTCAGTTTACTGTTAACAGAGAGAAATGTGCCTATCTGAGAGATGCGTTGAGAATCCGACGGCGCACGTCAAATGTATTATCCCCAGGTGGCACATTCTTATCCAGCTTAGGAGATAAAAAGCTCTCTGAAGGGAGCGTGTTTAGGTGAATTACCTGTTACGCGTGCACATACAAACTGAGGGTCACACCTTTGAAGAACAGAAGAATAGAGAAAGAGAGGAAGAGATGGAGTGGAACAGTGGAGGTATACCGACTACATGTTGAGCGTCACATGTTTGAATAATTTAATATAAAGGGAGGGAGAGAGATAGAGAAAGGCAGGCGATAGAGAAAGGCATGACCAAAGGGATGGAGAGGAGGAGTAGGTCTCGGGCCCTGTCTATACTCCTACCACGCATGCTTTATCTGGACCCAACATGATCTCAGGTGAATACGTAACATATTATACGTAAATGTGTGACGCCTGATTTCATATGATATGTGACATTAGGTTACGTTACAATGTGCTACTGACATGTGTCATATGTTACAAATTCGCTAGAAGGGCTTATGGGTTATTGCTAAGGTTTGGGTTAAGGCTAGAAAATGAAAAAGGTCAGGTTATGGTTTGACATCACAGTACATGGGGTTAAGGTTAGGGTTAGAATTTTTTTTTGCCTCTGGATGGACTCAAACTTGTGACCATGAATGTAAAGGTCGGGGAAATTTCCATCCATCCACCAAATGTAATGTTATATCTCATGAATTCAGCAGTCAAAGATGTATGTGAAATACTTTACCTATGTCCCCTGAGACCAGACTGCCAGATCTTGCCTTGTGCTAATCTGTTTACACGTCACGATAAGATAACTTGTGTGTCTTAATTGCCTAAAATCTGAGCACGAACTGAATGTGGACAAGATCCGGAAAAATACTGTGTGTCAAAGTTGAGTACAAACAGAGCTTTTTGAGAGAGGCCGTTTTTTTTTTGACAGACTGAGGGTGGGAGAGAAAAAGAGGCCGTTGAGGGACTCGGACAAGGTCAGTTTGATGACGTGGTTCGTGTGTGACCGGGCTGGCCACTAACGGTCCAGGCGACCAGACTCTCAGTCTTCATACCATCTGTTCCTAGTGTTCTATTTATGCTGACATGTACCTGTTAGTGTCTACATGTGCCTGTTTATGCGTCGACAAGCCTGGTCTTACGAGGGCAGATGGTGGCACGTGTGCCAGCGAGGTCTGGTAAAAGTGAAAGTATTAGGTAGACGAAAGGTGACACGAAATCGATAAGGTGTGTGCGTTCGTGTGGGCCTGTATTTAAGCTTGCGCACTTGCATGTGTGGTCCAGACGTGTGAGAGTGAGAGAAAGAGAGACAGATGGAGCAAATAAACAAATCTATTGGGGGGGGGATTGGAGCGGTCTCTCCGCTCTGACAGACTGCATGGCCACGCTCAGCCGGTCCATTGCTGTCATTCCTTACATCTTTTGACATTTTCAATTATGTCTTTCACACATGGCTGGCCGCCGCTTGTTTTCTTCTCTCCTCCCCATCACACCCTTCCGCTCGCTCCTTTCTGCATCTCCATTCCATTTCCTTTTTACACTGCGTGTGCGTGTGTGTGCGTTTGTGTGTGCGTATGTGTGTGTGTGGGTGTGTGTTTGTGTGTGCCAGCCCTTTCAATATGCGGGGGTCAGTTGGCCCGGGGATCCCATTACTCCATTGCCCTGAGGCAGAGCAAGCATGAGATGGTGAGGGGAGGAGAAAGGGAAGAGTAGAAAAGGAGGTGCTGAGATGTCAATGGCTCTGTTCAATTTATATGATCTATATACAGTATACATGTATTTAAGTGGTATGACCCCTGGATGTTTATTGACAGAAGGCCATGGTACAGTGAAATCCAGAAGTATTTGGACAGGGACACATTTTCGGTTATATTTTGTTTGCATTTATTTCAGCACTTTATATTTGAAATTGTGCAGAGACTAGGTTTAACGTGCAGACGCTTTCATGTGTTTTCATTCCTATTGTTTCAGGACCGCATGAGGACCAAGGAAATGTCAATTAAGGGCCAGCTGGCCTTCACGAGGCAAATAAATCTGAACAAATTGATCAGAAACCTTCCCAAAATATTTGTTGTGCCTATGTCAACTGTTTGGCACATTGAGAAGGAAGAAAGCAGGAACAGGCTCACTGTTTACCTAGACGTGTGTTCATTGCTGTAAATACTGACAATAGCAGCAAGATGAATTTTCATGTACAGGAGCATCTGGCCAGAGTACGACCAAATGTCTCCAACCTCACTGGACGGTGTGTAGTCATGCAGCAGGACCATGGCCCCAAACACAATGCCATGGCTACCCATGAGATTCCCTGGACAGAAAATGGAAATGTTCACTGACCAAGTCAATCACATGATCTGAATATCATTGAGAATCAACTCTACGTGCAGAAGTAAAAGCCTGAAGGCAAATTGGCCCTGAATCAAACAAAGTACCGAAGGTGGCTACTGTACTGGCCTGGCAGAGCATCACCAGGGAAGATACCAGCGTCTGGTGCACTCTCTGAGTCACAGATGTCAGGCAGTGCTTTTCATACAAAGGATGTGAACCCATTACAAACTTGACTACTTCACGGTACACAAAGCTAATCTATCCAAACTCTTTTGTTACCTAATAATGGGGGAATTATGTACAGAATTTGCTGTCATTTCTTAATAGTTCACCTCAGGGTTTTGTGCTATATGGCCAATACACCAAGACCAAGTGCTGTACCTAGACAGTGCTTAAGAACAGCCCTTAGTCATGGTATATTGACCTCACTGCTTAAATATACAGTATACAGCATATTTTCTAAGGGGCCTTGCAGGACTGTGGTGGCTGACAGAGCAGTCGGTGGCTGATACATAGTCTTCCCCTAGAGCACCTTCTGTTGAGTTAGGTTGCCTTATGTCATGTCATGTTGCCTCATGTCACATTCATTTGCATTATGTCCACCGACAAGACGACAGTTCAATGGTTCCTAAAGAAATATAATTACAGGGATTGGAATTATTTTGTTTCATTGACAGTGATAGGTTGACTGAGGGCTAGACAGATGAGAATAATTGAGTGGTTTTACAAGATCTGATGTGACGAGTTGGGTGTGCTCGTTGCACATGTGCCTTAAGTGGCAGATTTACCAGACCAACCCAGAGGCATTCTGGCTTTTTTAGGGTTTCATTATGGCAACGGCTGATTTGACATCGTACCCTGCTTCAGGCAGGATCCCCTCGCCGGCAGAATGACGTAACAGCACCTTATCATATTCTAATGACCTCAGCATATTCGCTATAATAGTGCCATATTGTTTTCTAATGACTTCAGCGTGACCACGAAACCAGTCTGATTCTCTTTCACCCTCTCTATCACCTCGACCCATGCCTTAGAGCCACATTGCCTGAAGCCATCCTTCGACTTTCACATACACCACAGCTCCTCTCACAGTCACGGGCCCAGTTAGCCTGGACTCAACGCCGTGTTGAGGCAGAAAAGTGCTGAGCCCAGCGATCCAATCTGGTTTCACTGGGCTAGGCTACTAGGCTAAGTCCACCAATGATATGCCAAGACAATCATCGTCCAGGTTAGAGACTAAAACTAGGTTCTGGTCATTGGGTGCTTTGCTTTGGCAGGCCGGTCGGCAATGTACTTACCAGCGTGCAGTTTAGGTCAAAGACAGTGTGTTTTCTTGGGTGCCAAAGAAAACCGGTGCCCAGGTCTCTTGGCATTCAATTAGAGACTGTTTGAATTAACCCCCGGGTGCAGCCCACTCTCTGTTCCAGCGGCCAGTTCAGAAGGTTAATAAGGTTGTGGATAGTTGCTTGTTTGGTTAATGACAGGAGCGGTTTGCCCTCGTCCCCTCCCCGCTGACTTCAGACCCTCTTCAGGATTAATTCTCTACCTAGAGAGAGGGAGGCGTGGACGTGTAGTCCCGGCGACCCACTGGGCCGACGTTGACGAACAAGACAAAGGGGGAGTCGTCAAGGAAGGCTGATTAACGAGCCGCTAATTTAATCAGTGGTTCCCATCTCGCTGGGCCACTCTACGTGGCTCCTCGGCAGCTTATTATTTTTAACAGGTCTGTGATCTCCCGTCCATTCTTTCAATTTCCCCCTCTGTCCTTCTCCTTCTCAGGGCCCTTATCAGTGTCCGAGCCATAGTCTGTGAATGAATGGAGGGGAAGGCTGGTGAATAATGGAGATTTAAGACCAGTGGAAGCCATCTTTACCTCCTCTTTTCTTTTCTACATTGCTTTCCCCCCTTTCCTTCTTCTACGCTTCTTGTCTCTCGCTATGCTCTCTCCATCGTTTTTTCTTGCTCACTTTTTGTTTCTGCCTCTGTCACTAGCGCTTTCAATCTTCTTGCCCACCCCATTCTCTCTGCCTCTCTTGCTCTCTCTTTCCCTCTCTCCCAAGGGAACATGCTCTCTCCACTGCCATCAGGAAATTACACCATAGCCAATTACAGTGATGAGAGTTTAAAGACGGGTAAAGATACTTATCTTACCGTGCCAGATTCCTTCGTTTCCTTACGCCTACGTTATTAGGAAGTTACAAGGAGGATTTATGTTTGGGTTGGCAACAGGATGGCAGTGCATTGTGTTTGTATCAAGCCGTCCAGCTATACGTACGAAGATATTGAATGTTCATCAAGCTATCTTTGTCTTCAACACGCCTGACTCACATATACAGCTGCGCCTCGAACAGGCAAAACCTCAGTGTGCACCCACACATATGTGGGGATTTAAAATAATGTCTGAATGCACCGAGGGGGAAAGGCGATTCATGTCCTAAGAGTTAGACATGACGGGGGAGAGTCAGTTAGAACAGGGAACCTGAAACCTTATAAATTCCCAGTGAATTTACTAAAAGCCCGTCCATTACGTTAGCCAGCGTAACGTCTCTGCGCGTAAGTGAGTGTGTGTACTGTAAAGGCAAAACTCCTTCCTGTGCTCATCACGTGTCAGTCTTGCATGCCTGAAAGCCCTTTCACGAATTGACACATTGCCTATTTAACGTTTCAACGCACTCAACGGCGGTTGGGCTGGCAGCAGTGAGGACGGTTCAGGCTATTTTTTATCTCCTCACAAGACAGGGAAGAGGAGACGGAGAGGACCTTCTTTCCCTTAAGATGTATAGCATTCGGAGGGCGGGTATTCCATTTTATTTTACACAAACAACATGTGCGTGTGCGTGTGTCTGCCCGTGTGTGCGTGCTTGCGTGCATGTGTCGGTGCCCCTGCTTCCTTTCCTATGAGAGGTATTGCTTCCCTCATTGCTGTTGAAAGCCCCCATCAGTGCCAGGCTAGGCTGATTTATGTGTCTGATTCCTCCACCTCCAGCCCTTCCATTAGCTTTTACAATATCCCCATTGTTCAGACCCCACGTTATCGCCCGCACCCAGACCTGTCGACTATTCGCCCAGGCCCGGACGAGAGACGATCAAACAGGGGTGCGCGGGGGGGGGGGGTTTGACGACATGGGGTGGTGGAAGATGTCTGACAAAACCTTGGTTTTATTACCACAGAATGAGCATGTATGTGATGTCTCATAATGGGCTGACTGTATATCCCTATAGGAGAGAGGGAGGCGTTGGGGGGGGGGGGCGTCCATCTAGACGTGTCTGGACTTTATTGCCTTCAAAAAGGTTTTGGAGGGGAGATGTTCTGTATGCATTTTGTTCTCTCTCAAGGTGCTGGGGTTGAGCGTATGGAGATCGGCTGGAAAGCCATCTGCGTGTGTTGATGGGCTTTTACTGTGGAAGGTCAACATGGAGCATGTGTGGAATGAGAACGAGACTGGTGGATTTCAAGTAAATTAGGTTCTTTTTCGTCTGGCTGTGCCGCTAAAATATAAATGCCAATGACTGTAGGTTGATAGAAAACGTATTTTCTTAATACAGAATTTAGTTTCTGTTGTAGTCTATGGTATGTCTGCCTTTCATGAGTATTTTAAAGGAACCATCAGCTGTTGTCAGTGAGGCCATACCTGGATAACCCCAGCAAGAAGACCATTACCTCTTGCAATATAAGGGTCTCTTTTTGCTAATAATCCAGCTAAGTTATTGCAAAATATTTGATCTCTATTCTCTCTTTTAACATGCACCTTTAAGAAGAGGAAGAATGAGTAGAGGGAGAGCATGGTAGATATGTGGCAAGAATATCACCTCCTGCCTCCCTTCAACTCTCTATGCGGAGGGTAAAAAGGGAGCAGAGAAGTTTTAATATCTCTAAATCAGCCGCTCCATATTGAAAGTGTCACCTAATTGAAAATGATTTAGGACAGTCGGTGCCTTAGCAATTCTATATAAATTCAGTCCGCGACACCCCTTCCAAAGTCTCTGTATTCTTACTTTAGAACTAATTTGCATGCGGCCTTGGAGAGTATAAACCATGCAAATGATATGTCGTTGCCACGCTTTGGAAGGTAATTTTTCCACCCGGCATTTTCCATCCCTCATTCTCTCCATCCATCCCTCTCTCTGTCACTCTCTACAAACCCCCACCCTCGGCCTCAGGAGAAATGCATTGCATTCCGCCTTTGCCGCCTTTGTCCAGAAAGTCATTTCTCTTCTTATTGCTGCCTCTCTTGATCTGTATTTTATGGCTTTCCAATCCATATTGGTTGGGAGGGAAAAGCAGAAGGCACACAATGTCATGCCATGAATACCAAATGAATACCAGGCATTTTCCTGCACTAGTATCCAGACTGACATTCAGGGAAGTTTGATCATTAGATTTGGTCGGTGTACCACAATGCACCAAAATATTCTTTTATCATATTTTCTTATAGGGTCACTCTCACAAAAAAATTTGATCCAAGTCATTTTACTCAAAATGTTCTCTTAAACTACTAAAATTCCAGCCAATACTTCTCTATTTCATGAATATGATTATGGTTTTATCAGTTGTTATGCATTTTTCCAGTTTTCACAGCAAAAGCCAAACCAAAGTAATACAAAATTGATATAGATTTTAACATTGCTCCCCTAATGTAAATGCCTTATTTAAACATAAGACTGAAACTACAAATGTAAATTTATAAAACTGACTTTCACCAACGTCAGCTATTAGGCATTTGTTTTCTTTTGATAATGAGATGGCCAGGTTTGGTAAAGGGGGAGTTAAAGAACATACACTAAGTGAATAAATTAATTGAACTAGATTATACATCAGGATGGAATAAAACATGGGTGAATAAAACAGAAACTTTGAAATGTCCACAGAGATTTTACGTAATAAATATTTATATTATCTTATCTTATAATTTATGGACAAACTCAAGCAACATATTTTGTGTTTAAATAGGTTTTTCTAAAGTCAAATTCTATGTAATGACTTTTGAATCCCACTTAGGTGGGACATATGTGGGGCATTACAGTTGCATTCTGTGCTATTCAAAATCTCAACATTTTAGGCAAAATAAGATGTACAGACTATCCAAATAGTCATCAAAAGTAATTACCAATTAAGAGCAAACGTAAAAATTATTTTAACAAAAGAGAAGAAAATCATATCAGAAGGTATATGACAATTTAATTGTGAAATTACTGTAAATTAAAATATTGTATTTCAATGTGAAACGTCTCTCGACTATTCAAGTATTTGTTTGGTGAAGAAACGGTTAGTTAATTTTGTGTGCCAATTGAAAATGTGCTTGAAGCCTGGAAAAAAAAGTCTTGATGATCTATTAGTGATGAAGAAAAACTGTAATTACTTATTTTTTCTTCCCTGACTTTGCCAACTAAATCCCCTAGTTGCTATTGGTAGACATTCTGGACAAACATAACAAGTGCAGCCTACTATGGAAGTCTATATCTTTGAATAGCCTATCTCTCTTCAGTGGTTTTTGTGCTATTCAAATGTGGGCATTGCCTAGTCAGTGCTTAACTGATAAGCTTGTTGGTAACATTGTAGTCTATTATCAAACCAAGAAATTGTCTAGCTGCTTTAATTGCCCATGGTTTATTTATTCTTCATGAAGTGTGCAAGAATCCACAACGGAAAGGAAAAACACAGTTTTGCTCAAGACCAAGGCCTTGTTTCCAGTCAACTTTTTCTATTCACCCTGTCTGTCCTACGTGAAGATACTGTCATCACTACAGCCCCAACTTCAGATGGCTAAATGCACTGGGAGATGAAAAGTGCATCGTTGGTCTCTCTAGAGATTTAGTTGGCCTTGGAAGAGGAGGAAATATCTGAAAGCGTCATAAATGAAGAGATAGCAGCAACCATGGCTATTAGACTTTCTAGTGTGTGTGTGTGTGTGTGTGTGTGTGTGTGTGTGTGTGTGTGTGTGTGTGTGTGTGGTGTTGCTTTTTACTATCTTCTGTTCTCAGTGGAATGTGAAAACAGGAGCTAAGCTCTGGGGGGCCGACAGCACATGGTCACTCTTTATGGGTCAAATAAAATTATGGTTTGAAAATCCTCTATTTTGGTCTCCAGAGAGAAAGAAAGAGGGAGAGATGCCGGGGATGAATGTTTCAGAGATAAATAGTTAGAAAGCAACAATCAATACCAGTTTAATGGTGAAATATTTCAGCCTAATGCTGTTAATGCTATTGATGCCTAATGCTGTTAATATCATCCAAAGTATGAATGGAAAGTGGCAGGACAGAACATCGATTTAGCCTGTTTGGTCTCTCCTTGTTATTGAAATGGGGCCCCACTGCGTGAAATTTGCACAAGCATGCATGCCCTCTCTACTCATCTATTTCTATCTCTTTGGTTAAGATTAATTCATTAAAAAGTGTGTATTCGTGTTAAAAACCTGCTGTCAATGGAGCTCCGTTTGGTTTGATGATATTCCGGTGTCTCAGTCATGCTGATAGGCTGAGTGTGTGGCCCTCAGACCGCAGGCCTGACCAACTGCTGCTGCATAGTCAATGCAAACAGAGCAAACGCAGGGAAGTGTAAGATTTCCGCTTTGTTTTTTTGTGATAAATAGGCCAGGGTTATCTCCTACACAAAAGTACACTGTGCAAATGCCGGCAACGTGCATTACCATGCGTATGCTGGAGGGGCAGTTTTAGGGAGTCTGTTACAAAATATAAACACGTTGTATTGGCAGTGAAGACTGTTACCAAATACAATTTCCTTACCAAATACAAAAAATATTTTTTCAATTTGAATATGTGATGTCTCTATCGAATTTTGAAGACGTCAGAGGAGGTTAGACACTATGAGTACCTGTAAAATTGGTCTCTGCATCTGTACATGGACTGAAAACCAAAAGCCAACAGCTGGAAGGAGATCTAAAAAAAAAAATCTACATTGTAAATGGTACACGCGTTTGACTCAGCTTTCTTGGCTAGTTCAATAGACACAAAGTAGTGAGCCAGATATACACAACTATCAGATCTGGATGTTAAAAATTGTCACTACATTCAAAGAGTACAAAGAGCAAAGGAATTTAGGGACACTTCATTGCAGTACTCTGGAACCCAGGCTATACCTCCTCTAATGGATATATACTAGAAGGGGGACACCCATGTTGGTTGTAGCACAACAAGGCTGTTGTCAAAAACAAAGGCGTTCAGAGTCCCCTGCTCAAAAAAACAAGTCTTCGCTCCAGCGTACTTAGCGTGCTAATCAACGTACGTTGTCCACGGAGCGCCTGGCAACGTACCCATCAGCTTCTGGATGACATTTAAATTACTTTAATCCTTTCAACTGTGACTTTATTTGTGGATTCGGACGGTATGTGTGTAATGCTGTGTATGGGTGTGCTTTCCAACGCAATAATGTACATGTGCTTTCAACGCGGCAGCCGTTTCGATGTCCCTGTGCGGCAGCAGTCTCGAGTGTTGCCCGGGGAGCTGTGGCGTTCCGCGGTGGCAGTCTCGTTTGTCTTCCAGTGCAGCTCAAACAATGGCTCCCCAGGGGCCTCCTCTCAGGGCTAACTCACGCACAGGGCTGAGGGAGGCGCGCTCACAGAGTCTCAATCACGCCCAGGCGCACGGAGACACAAACACACACACATACATGACCACACAGCGTAATCGCACCCTTCGAGGCGATTGTGTTTGATACAATCAGCGACGGTGCATTGGATGGGTTGCGCCCTGTGCACATCGAATGCTAGCGCTCAGCAAATCGCAAGTCCCCCTAGCGGTTTAAGTCTCTGACGCGTCAGCGTAGCCGGAAGTCGGCATCCTGGCTTCTGGTTTTGGTCCCATGGCTATCACACTGTAACAGTGGGAAACGGACCCGTTAACGTGCAGGTATCGTGTGCGCCTATGTGAATGACATCATAGTCCTGCATCTGCAATCCAATCATATCATCATACATCAAGTCATTTCAATGAATAATTTTTTTCTCAATAGAATTGACAGAAGAGTGTTGTTCAACAGAATGGCTTATCTGAGCTTTCCTCCAACAGCCATGTCTTGGCATCTACAAATAGACAAAAAGATAATATTATAAATTGCATAATTTCCGTTTAAGTTTTCTATCTCGGATCATATCTTTTGGATATCACGGCATTCCCAGAAGGCATGAATTATTGAGTCATTTTGTGATTTACGCTTAACATAGGATTCTGAAGTTATTGAATTTGTATAATTTGTCTCTTATGCACCATATTCTGTGCATTCATTTTTAATGATTTTAGCTTTTTTCTGTGTAATTTCATCAGTTAATCTGACACTACTATCTTGCCACTGCAGTTAATAAGACTTTGTTTTTGTCACTTTTTCTTTTATTTCTTAAATTGTTTTAACACTTATTATACCAGGTAGTATTCTATGTAAGACTGAGAACACATTTGACCGGGGACTAATCGAAATGACGTGCCTTTCTCCCCTTCCACCCCTGCTAAACATTTTATTCTCCCTTAATTACTCAAATAGAATTTATTTAAAATTGTTTTCTCATTGTTTTTCGCATCTTGTAAATTCTGTACTTTTAGAATATGTAATTACTGGAATACTACTGCACTGTAACTTCTCCTACGTCCTATGCAATGGAATTCATGAGTGCCTTGTACTGCCGATTCTGAAAAGCCAGAAAGACATGGTAAGAAAGACACAAAATCCTCAACCATGCTTTTTGTGTGTGTGTATGTGTGTGTGCAAGTGCACATCTGCGTGTGTGTGTGTGTGTGTGTGTGTGTGTGTGTGTGTGTTTGTGTGTATATGATTTAGAGAGCTCTCTCTATCTTGAGTCTCCACCCTCCAGAGCCATTAGTCAACTATCAGGAGAATAACTGGTAGAAACAAGTGGATTAGGACTTAGAACTAGGACAGGCAATACCCTCTGATGGATGACAGCCTTCACATCCAAGCTGCTGGCGTTTTTTTATCTTTTTGTATGTCTTTCATCGTAGTGAAGCAAAGTGCTATGTGTGTGTTTGTTTGTGTATGTTTGTCAGACTGTGTGTGAAACTAAATGTGAAGGAGTGAAGTAGTGTAGAACTTAAATTTTACATTATTGTAATAACATTCGTAGTCCTTTGATAATGTAGCAGTGGATGCAGACTCCTAGCCTGAAATAGAAAAGACCATTCTAAGAAATGACAATACATTGTTTTCTCCTGTGCTTTCTTCATTATTGAAAGACACACATGCACGCAATGACATGAGAGTCTAGTGGCCATGTTCCCCAAAAGCAGTTTAAAAAATCCGCACTCACAATAAAAATAAAGTTATGTATGTATCATTTCAATATCATCGATTTTGATTACGATTCCGAATCTGCTTATCGAATCCGGTTCTTATCGAATCTCGGTTCCGATTCCAGTATTTTTGGGAGAGAAGAAATACAACGTATTTCAAGAAGGAAAATTAGCCTAACTTTTATTCTTTGCACATTTAGGCTATAATCCGTCAACTGTCAATGGTGACAGGATTCAGGAAGGTTTCTTTTTCCCTTAATTTATAAAAAATAAATTTTATTTCTTAGGAATGAGCAACAA
Organism: Esox masquinongy; assembly: GCA_016801175.1. Lineage (NCBI taxonomy): Eukaryota > Metazoa > Chordata > Actinopteri > Esociformes > Esocidae > Esox > Esox masquinongy. The sequence goes on from JACXGI010001615.1 coordinate 76,449, forward strand.
AAACAGTTACAAACAAATTTATTTAAATAAATAATAAAAAAATATAACCTAAACAAAGGAGACTCAACCGTAAAAAACAGCAGACATAACCCTTTTACCACAAATCTTCCACTTTCTCTTTGCTCATCTTCCCCTCGTGGCTAAAGTGAAAGGAGTTTCTGTACTAGATGGGGGCCAATGGGGTTGAACCGGAGGTGTAGTTATGCTCTCTGAACTTGTATCTAAGAAAAATATATATTAGAATAATTTGCAGACATCATTCCTTTACCTTTATTATGAAAGGCGAATGTCAGCTCATCTGTGTTAGAGAATGGAGAGAGAACGAAGAGAACGGAGCTGAGGGATACGTGACGTTGTCTAGCACAGTTAATGTTACTGTGATAAGCGGGCTTTCTAGTATTAAAGAAAGAAATTACAAGCAAGCTGGGTAGATGACATTAATTTACCCACAGGCCAGTTGGTAGGTTATATATAATATAACAATAATTATGATATATATTATAGTAAACTGGCTAGCTTGGTGTCCATGTATGCTCACGTTAGCTAGCTAGCTAAGTTAGCTTGTCACCAGTCAGTACTATCTCGCTGTGGTTGCTACTGATGTCAAGTGACAATAAGTTGATGTGCTAAATTTGAGGATTAATATTCGAATAACTCCAAAATTCATAATAACAAAAAAAATTTGAATGAAATTCAAATAGTATAATAGACAGGGTTGGGTAGGTTACTTTTTAAATGTAATCCGTTACAGTTACAAGTTACCTGTCCACATTTGTAATCAGTTACATAACTTTTTGATTACTCGAACTCAGTAACGTAATCTGATTACTTTTATATTAAGAGGCATTGGAAAACAAATAGGAATAGCCTATAACCAACTGAACACCTTTTACGGGATCAATCAATGTTAGAGTTTACATAGCTGGCCAAAAACGGAATTTGCGTTTTACCTTGTGGGTTGTATAGGCTTCAGTGCCTTTGGAAATGGGTTTCTAAACCATTGCTTTTTACTTCAATATGATTGGGCTACATCTCTGCATTACACGCTAAAGGTCTGTCAGATATTCAGTCATTCCAATAAATCCAATAAACGGGATCTTCCAGAATCTGACTTTTTAAATTAAGATATCCGTAGCTTTTCGCGCATAAAGTAAATCTGCAGTAGTCTGATGATTTGCTCCACAACCAACATTGTCAAAATGTTGCAGAAAACCCCGGCACGCGAATGCAAGTTTGCAATCGTGAACACCCGCATAGGAATAAGATTTACCCGCGCGAACGTAACCTGCAATTATTATGGCCACCAGTGATGGATTTTCAAAACGCAAATGAAAGAAATAAACTGTGATTATAAACCTGCACTCTTCGCTTAAAGTAAATGACATCAGCAGCCAATGATAACCAATGAACACAATTTTCAGAGACGCAAAGCAAGCAGAATTACATGGCCTACCTGTATGGACAGAGTTGATGTGGCCGCGTCAAATGCAAATAATCATCCTTGGGCTGAATGCTTCCCAACACACTTTTTCTCCTCAAATGTTGTGGTAAATTCCATATAATGTTTTATCTTGAAGGCAGCGCCATGTTACAGCTATCTAACAAATAGTTGCCTAATCTATTCAACAATTCCTGTAAAAGTTCTTTGGTGCTACTCGTCCTGGCTGTGTTGTTCAGTGCATTTGACAAATAAACCTTGAAACTTGAAAAAGATATAACACCAGGTAGGCCTATTGCCTATCATTGTTCTGAGAATTATGCGTCGAGTAGATAACTAAATAACATTTTATGACTTGGCTAATATTATCAAAGACATACTGTTTTTACCAGCCATCCAACCAACCAAAACCGGAGAAATTTAAACTAGCGCTTCCTTGGTCACTAAACTGGTTAAGTGCGTCCACCTTTGCGCGCATGATGATCACACACACAACTGAGGCGCACAATTCATATTTTGGTACAAATAACGATGTTTTTATGACATTAAATAATAAAATCAAACATACAATGTGTCATAATTATTTCGCGCACCTATTCTTTTTCAATTGAAGTAATCCAAAAGTAATCATAAATTTTTTCAAAAGTATCTGTAATCCCATTACAATATTTTTGTTGGTAACATAACGGATTACAGTTACTGTTTTTTTGTTACATGTAACGGATTATTTGTAACGTGTCTTCTCAAATCCATGGTTCTTGGAAATTTGGAACCGGTTCCAACTTGGAACCGGTTCTTGATACCCAACCCTACTATCTAGTAAGGGCTTGTTTTGGGGCTGGCCCTAGGCATAAGCAACATAGGCGGTCGCTTAGGGCCCCCGACCTCTAGGGCGCCCTAGTCTGCTAGTGAGTCCCGGGCCAACAGGGACAAGGGGGCCCCCAAATCAAATTTTGCTTAGGGCCCCGAAAAGGCTAGGGCCAGCCCTGGCTTGTTTACATTATATTTATCTTGGTTTGCTTACAGTAAGCAATTCCATAGCATTTGTATTTACGCTTGCATGTTTGAGTCTACCACAAAGGATTGTGGCTGTCAATCGCAGGAAAATTGAGCAATATGCGTGCGCGCTGCAGAGAAACTTGACGCTGCAGAGAAACTTGACACAGTTCAGACACAATTGTCTTCACACTTGCAAGACTCCAGGGGTCTATTGAAAATGTGGCGCTATTGAAGTGTTTGGTTGTTCATTCTTTCCCATACTTGACCACTCTGGGAGATCACAGCAGATGTCTATTTAGTTGGAAAAATTCATTTTTAGGGGCAATGCTGAATGCTATTACATTTAAAAAGACTCCTGGTTTACTATGGTGGAACTGATGTCATCACATAGACACTCCTTACAGTTTAGTTTCCTCCAGTGGGAGTCCACCTAACCCATACAATGCGTGAACCATTCATCCTCGGCTTCACAACACCTCATTGACAACGCTGTTTTAATTATACAAAATGTATATCAATTGGATACACTTGTGGAACATTTTAAGCTATCTTTGGAGTGAATTTAAGGTATGTTAAGGTATATTATTTTTCAGTCACATTATAGATGAGACAACGAGGATTGCAGATGGGCACTTAAGCAGCGGTTATTGAGTTTGAATCCATATAGACACAAATGTTTGGACCTGTGTTCAATATTTCAAAATTGCGCTTGTAGTCAATACATAATGTAGAGTAATTGCCGTTGTGCAAAGACTAGTTCATTTGCTTTTTAAAAAAAAATAATTAGGTAATGTCTCATTCACTTTATCTACACTTTAAATTTAATGTTAAAGCTGCTTTTTATTAAATTGACTGGGGGGACATGCCTCCTGTCCCCCCTAGCAAAATGTGTCTCCCAATGTCAGACGAGGTTCTATGCCCCTACACACACACACACACACACACACACACACAACACTAGAATAGACATATCTAGTTGTCTTTGGTTCCATCAACATATTCACTTGAGAGTACAATGGGGCTCCAAGAAAGAGAACTTCCACCGCTTGTTTAGTCAATAGAGCCCTTTTAGAAGCCATTAAAGAGGATAAAAAAGGCTGTCCTTTTCACTGGCGACACCAGTGTCAATGCACAGTGTGATTCAAAGGCGCTTCAAAGCCATTTAAGACCTGGTGGCACCAGAGCCTAGCTCTTTGATTAAAACTGAGAGGGAGCTGTGACACTCCACTGTTAAGTGAATATGGAAATGAACTCCCTGGATTTCTCATTTGCACCCGCTGCCATCGCACACTGCATTCCAAACATGGAGTGGATGTTAGTGTGTGTGTGTGCCTGTGTGTGTGTGCGCAATGTGTATAAATGGCCTATATGTGTGCAGGGAAGGGGGGAGGGAGGAACAGAAAGAGGTGTAGATGTGAGATGATGAGCCCTGTGGAGAGGCTTTGCTCCGACTCAAGTGTCCTGTTTTGATTAATTAATGGGTCTCCCCCCGGCTGATGCTGGACCCCATAACACAGGATGAAAGCATCACCCTGCCTCATCGTATACATCTCATCAGCTAAACAAGCCTCTGAGAGCCCACAGTCACAACATGGATAACACACTGGCCTCCTATAATGATAACGCACTGGGCTCCTATTTTGATAACGCACTGAGCTCCTATTATGATAATGCACTGGGCTCCTATAATGATAACACACTGGGCTCCTATAACGATAACACACTGGGCTCCTATACTGATAACGCACTGGTCTCCTATAATGATAACGCACTGGCCTCCTATAATGATGACACACTGGGCCCCTGTAACGATAATACACTGGGCTCCTATTACGACAACAAACTGGGCCCCTATAACGATAATACACTGGGCTCCTATTACGACAACACACTGGGCCCCTATAACGATAATACACTGGGCTCCTATTACGACAACACACTGGGCCCCTATAACGATAACACACTGGGCTCCTATAACAATAACTCGCTGGGTTTATTTACCATCAACACCCAGGGTTCCTATACCAATAAACACACTGTACTCATATACCAGTAACACACTGGGTTCATATACAATTAACACACTGGGCTCATATACCGATAACACACTGTTCTCTTTAAGCGACTACACCCTGGGCTCCTATACCAATGAACACGCTTGGCTCATATTCCTATAAGACACTGGGCACATCTACCGATTACACACCAGGCCACATATCGATAACACACTGGGCTTTATACCATAAACACAACTTTGCTGATGTAAACACTGGGCTTATATAATGACAACATGCTGGGCTGATATACCGAAAAGCACACTTGGCTCATATACTGACAACACACTGGGCTCCTATTCAATAAACATTCTGGGCTCCTATACGATAAACACACTGGGCTCATATACAATTACACAGTGGGCTCACATATATAACACACAGGGTTCATATAATGATAGCTCGCTTGGCTGGTATTCCAACAACATACTGGAACATACACCGTTGACGCGCTGGGCTACTAAACCGATAACACGCTGGGTTCATATACCGAATACACTCCTACACCACACATAATGTAAATAGAGACGCGTAAAAAAAATGCACCTATTATCATACAAACAAATAATGTGCATTAGCATACACATTCGGTACCTTTACATACATGCCCGCATATTTACACACACCACTCCTCATCAATAAAAGAGTCAGACATCTCTGCATGGTTGTGTAGGTAGGTGAGCTCACTCATTAGCATGTGTGCTTTGTATTGTGTCACTGGCATTCCAATGAATAGTGGCCCCATAAAAAGAGCTGCTAATTAACCCCAACAACACAGTTGTCACACAATAATTGACCTAATTGTTAAGCTTGTCATCTTGTTTCTTCTTCTTATGAAATATATGTTAATATGGCTGGGTGTCATTAATCAACTTATTTTACAGTTTCGCTAGGCGGGAGAGGATTTATTTGTGAAGTCACAACATGCTATATGTATCGCTTCAGGTAGTTAATGCAGTGTGTTTATAAGCATAGCAATATTAATGTGTACTTCATTGACAAGAGGTCTTTGGAATTGCGTGAAATTGCATTCTGTGACATAAGCACAACAAAAATTTAGTATGGTTATTTTCCATCTGCCTAGTCTTTTACTATACAACAGCTACCTATCAGCCCAGTAATGGCATGGCAGAGGTCCAATTCTGCTCTGATTCACACTTTACCTTGTGTATTTATAACCCTCTAGCCCTGAGCTTATTGGAAAAGGTGTTGAGCTGGCACTTTTATTAGATGCTTAAAGCGTTAGATGATATCGTATATAATGTTGTATGGCTCCCTGCCAAGTAGATATTCAGCTTAAGCTAAAAGTTCCCATTGGTTTTGTATTGAGGCTACTAGCCAGTCTGGGCGGTCTAGCCCATTATAAACTTTGCACACCCAGTGCATTAATAACTATAACAGTAAAAAGTAATCCAATCTGTTAAAACAGTATGTATTTAATGTTGTTGCCCAGGATCTACTGCTAAAAGCCCACCTCATCAAACTGCATATTAGTCGCCGTGGTAACTTTATTATGGCCAGCCTCGGCAAGGGGCTCCCATAAATAATTCAACCACACTGTTTCTGGGAGCTACTGTGATTTAATTCTGGTGGAGAATGGTGGAAGGTGTGTGTGGCCCTCTTCATGTTTGTGTGTGTGTGTGTGTGTGTGTCCGAATGTGTGTGCATGTGGACTTTAATGCTACTGTGTGTCCATGTGGGTGCAAGGGCAGACATGTCTATGAGTGTGTGTGTGTGTGTGCGCGTGCGTGCGTGTGTGTGTGTGTGTGCGTGCGTGTTTGGAATTCTCCTTCCTGCTTTCTTATTGGCAGATGGCTGTGCAGCGGGAGGAGCACACACACACACACACACACACACAAGCTCTTCTCTAGCACATTCCTTCTCATCAGGTACAGCGCCATGGCAACGCTCTCACCCACCGCATCAATCACATGGTGCCCTCAGAGCAGAGCAGTGGTGGCGGAGAGGGGGGGAGGTGGGGGGTATGAGAGAGGAAGAAGGTGGGGGTGGCAAAGGGCCAAGCTTATTTCCCCTCCTGAAGGTCTGAAAAGAACCAGACAGGCAGCTAGACAGAAAGACAGGCCCAGACAGACAACCAGAGAGAGAAATACAGCAAGACAGAAACAGTCAGGCAACCAGACATAGAGAGGAAAACAGCTAGACTGGCAGACAGACGGAAAGACAAACAGCCATCGAGTCTGACGGCAGAGAGACAGAATTTTCCACATGCTAAGTGGTAAATTGCGACGTGGGATGTGTGTTTTATTTTTTTTTACCATATTTCTTCATGAATAGTTAGAGGTGGGTGTTTGTAATGTTGTAGGATGGCTTTCAAATATGAATACAGGGAATTCCGCAGTGAAGGGATACGATTTGCATATCGTATGCAGCAAGAACCTTATTAGTGTCATACTTCACAGCAATGTAAACTGTCCTTGATACTGTCTGCGTGTCTGAGTGTCTGTGTGTGTGTGTGTGTAAGGGGGCGAAGGTTACCGGGGGGAGTACCTATCATATCTGGTCAGTAATTGAGAAGTGGAATGAGAAAAGGAGGATTGAGGAAGGAAATAGTGCTGGTGAGGGTAAGGAGGTGAAATGGGTTTTCACCGAGTGGGCATGCGTGCTTCACCCTTACTGTGTGTGTGTGTGTTTGTGTCTTCCAGCATGTGTTTGTGGCCATGTTCGTTTCTGTGTGTGTGTGTGTGTGTTGGGGGGGTCACAGCAGCAGTGTCTGGAGGGGGTGGTGTAATGCCGGGGTAATATCAGAGTAATATCGCGGGGCTGAGTGGGGGCTCGGGAGGGCAGGAGACCGTTGAGGGAAATGGCGGCGGGTACGGCAGGGCTGCTCGGCAACACCCGCATCGGTGGCTGCTCGCAATCAGTTCCGCCAGACTGACATTCCAACCTCCATCCGTCACCCGCCGTCGCCCCCTCGGCTTCCGAGTGGCAAAAAACCCACTAGATACGCTGTTGCCACGCCGATAAGGGCAATATTACTCTGGAGCAAAGTCGGGATTAGTTATCCGTGAATAACTTTACTTTCATTCCATCGCTCTTTTTTTCCTATCCTTCCAATCTGTCCTGGAAAGAGCAAGAGTGAATTTTTTAACAACCAGGCCTGATAGGATCCGAAGAGGTCAGTCGGGCGGGCTTATTTTAAGGCTCTGTAGGCGTGTTTCCCGGTGGTGGCCCAGGTCCCAGCCGAATACTTTTATATTCAACCTCATATTGTGCCTGTTGTTAAATCCAGGTTTCGCATTACAGACGATCTGGTTCATTTCCTGCCGCAGTTTAACGAGACCTGTCGGTGCTGCTCAGGTGTTCAGACACTGCTTTATTCTTCATCCACCTTTGTGGGATACTTGGTACTGTGTAAGTACTGCAATTCAACTTATAGCTGAATATCACGGATTTGTCGAACTCGGGGTAGAAGAGAAGAGAATGAGATTAATTAAGTTGACTAGGCTACATCTTATTGACTAGGCTACATCTTAAGGGATCTACGATTGGGCTCCGGGCCCTGGGTTCAGTGCCAGACTTGAAAGGATGACCCTACAGCCTCAGACGGCCTGCATCGAACTCGGCCGTCAACTGGTCCAGCTAAGGCTGGGTACTAAAGGATAAAGGAGCGTCTTGGTGTTTTCCAGGATCTGAAAAATTGATGAGGCTCGATGCTGATCATCATGGGACCAGCCCCCTGGCTCTGTGGCCTTAACACGATGCTGGTTCTTCCTTATGTTCTGGGATTACTGAACAGAACCAGGTGGGAATTACTGAACAGAACCAGGTGGGATTACTGAACCGCAAGAACCAGGGGCCACCGGAGGGCAAATTGGAGGAGCCAGAGGCCACGCTAGGCCCAGGCCAGGACCACCCATGATGTCTCCTCCCAGATGTGTACCACCTGGAGGAGGTGCTGGGGAGAAAGATGTGCTGCTCTCGCAGCTTGTCAATAGAATTGAAAGGTTATGACGGTCACAAACACCTCCGTTGTGGAGATGGGCTTTAACGATAGGAGACCCAGAGTGGACCACAGCGGATCCATCTAGCCCCTGTACCCCCCAGTGAACCTTGACGTTGGTGCTAGGCTTACATTGCCCGGACGCACCTGAAAAAAAGAATCACAGTGAATATCTGTCCAGGTTCTTGATTACGATTGCTTATTTAGTCTGTCGTGTCTACTTATACATTTGTTTTGCTCAATCCTCCCGTCTGCCTTACCTTTCGGTCTTTCCTGTTCTGTCTCGGAACTGGATGTCAGTCTTCTCACAATATTAAGCAGCATCACCCCTCCCAACAGACCCCACTGTACTATAATGACCATGTTGTGAAACGTGTAAGCCCGTGCCAGCCAGCCATGTGGCGACGGAGGAGCGGGGGCTTGCCAGTTGGCAGAGAGGTGTTTCCCGCGGTGGTACCGGTAATCAGCCGGGTCAAGGTCGGTGGGGGGGTGGGGGGGGGGGCGCACTGTGACACTCTGTCACACACATTTAAATCTTTTAATTAGCGCTCTCCTCTCCACCGCGCTGAGTGACAATGACAAGTTTTTCGTGTTGCCATGAGACGTCTTACTGGCCGCTAATTATGAGGGGCTCCGCAACGCCTGGGCTACGGGGTGCGCGCCACCGCGTGCTCTAGACGGATGCTTATATGTGCGCATGCCTGAGTGAGTGTGTGTGTCTGTGTGTGTTCGTGCAGGGGTTCGTGAAGTGAAGCAGGTCAGCCTCCTGTGTGAAACAAGCGCGGAAGGTTGGATAGGGAAACCTGTTATTTTCTGTAATCATCTCATAATAAGCTCTCAGTCTGCCACTGATTGCTTTGTTTATCAGGGAGAGGAGAGGCGGGTAGTTGATCTCATGGCCAACTCGCCACTGCGCCTGGGCGTGCTTGTTCGCATGCTGTCCACTAGGGGTTGTCAGGAAAAAGTAGACCCTGTTGTCCTGACAACAAGGTGTTTGTTTACGTATGGCAAGGGTTCAGCTGATTGGGGAACGTACACCCGCCTGGTTGTCCAGACAACGCACGTTCGGAAAGATTCACAATCGGCGGGGTGACTCGTCTTTGACATACTCTGTAGAATCATTTATTTTTATAATGTAACGGATAATGAAATACACAGAAATAGGAAACAAGAAACCTTTGATACACAGTCAGCATATTTGACCTGTCCCTGCTTCTACGTGCACAGTGTGAACATTTGAAATGTTTCATTCATTTAGCAGACACTTATCCACCCTTACCTAACAGTGACGCACGGAAGACCTTTAACAGACATCAAATGTTTACGCGCAATGACAGAATAACACTCGATAGAGAAACCTAATTAGACCTTTTCACATTGCATGGCAGCCCTTGGCAGACAGAAGTACATTTTCCAGGAGCAGAATATTTATTTTAGATACCCACTCCAAACCCGACAACAGCTGGTCCCAGATATGAGTCATAATGGTGTTGACCAACAAACAGACGCTGTTGTGGGGTGAGGCGGGATAACGGGCCTTTTGTCCGGAGTGGCACTAAACTCCCCTCACAGGCTCTCCATTGCTGTGATACTGCAGCGCTACGCGTTCCCGCCTCAGGGGATGTGGGCTTTGATAACCGAACGGTTTTCATTTGAAAACACACTGAAGTCTTCCGCATGTGGCCGTGAAGAGACTGTTTGCTAAATCCATAATTGTGTTATTTCCCGCTCTTCCTCGATGTGTGCCCTATTTCCCTCCCTCTATCTCTTGCGCACACTCGCGCACACGCGCACGTGTGCGTGATAAGTATACACAGAGTGACGCACCGGATGACCTTCAGCTGTCTCTCTCTCTCTCTCTCCCTCTCTCTCTCTCTCTTTGAATCTCTGTCTCTCGCCCTCTTTCTTGCTCTCTCTGTCTCTGCCTCATCTCCTTTCTCTGTCGTCGTCTAAAAATAGGCCCCAATCATCAGCGGAGTGGCCCAGGCAGGCAGTTGCCCCTCTGGGCACAGGGCTTGGCATGGGGCTGCCTGAGACGGGCCTAATTAACTCAGTGACAATGAGGGAGGGAACGGGAGATGAAAAGGGAGGAGGGAGCAATGGAGTGAGCAAAATAGAAAGAAGGGTAGAGAGGGAGAGGGGGGTTTTGAAACATGGAAAGGGAGGGAAGGGTACGAATTGTAGTGGAAGATAGAGAGAAGAGGGATAACAAGAATAAAGGGGTCATATCAATAAAAGGAGTGAGAAAATGACAGCGAAGAGGAGAGAGAGAGAGAGAGAGAGAGAGGAGGGCAGCAGTCCAGGGTCTCTGCAGAGCAGGTTGGTGATAGAAGGAGAGGGCTCTAATTAGACAGAGAAAGAGGGGGAACGAAAGAAGGAAGAGGGGGAACGAAAGAAGAGAGAAACCCAGATAGATGGGCTCGGCAGCTGCAGCGCTGTGATATGAAAGGGAAATGTGTAATCTTCAAGAGAGAATGAGGCCGGGGATGACTGCAATCTAACCAACTCAATTAGCCGCCGTCCATAAAACAAACTCCTGTTAATCTGGCCTGTCAGGCAGACACACAGTCAGGGAGGCAGGTCTCCTGTTCAAAGCAGAAACGAAGGTATGCAGCCGTCACGGCTTCTCTCCTTCACTTTCAATTTACCACCCATGCTGATTTCTATAGGAAGATTGACAAAACTCTTCAGGAGTTCAAGTGTTCATTATTTTCTTATCTCCTTCTCTTCTATCAGTTTTTGCCCCTCCACCCTTCCAAACCCCATCACGCCAAGCCGCTATTCCTCTTATCACATAGCTTTGCTGATCCAGGAAATATTCCCCAACCAACGCACTTGAAGGAGAGCACTCCTCTCGTCAAAGATCACAACTGGGCTTCGAGGTGACGGGACAGTTTGCACGGCTCTTTGCTGGACATCCGGGCACTATCGGTATTCTGCGAGTGTGACAAGAACCCGGTTTGCAATGGCGCGGCTGCGCTCCGCTCTCTCTTGGCTACCCTATTTCTCTTTCTCATGGATACGACTACAGAACAACAGAGCATAAGGACGTACCATTGAGCTACACGTGAGAGTTTGCTGTTCCCAATTAGCGGTATCATTTCAGGGTCTGCCTTATCCTCACGCCGGCAGGACATTTCTCCACCACCCTGACGTTGTCATGGCAACCCAGCATGGTGTAAGCGGTGGCCCCTAACGAGTGGCGGCGACTGAGGTTTGATTACCCTGCTGGAGAGCCGGGCTGGCTAATTAACAAGTTAACGAGCAGAGAGGCATCCGGGTGGGGCCGAACAGCTGACTGGTTGTGCTGCCGCCGTGACAGAATGACGGCTTCATCCCTGTCTGTCACCGATACGTGAGGCGTGCGTGTGTGTGTGTGCCGGCGTAGGAGGGGTAGGCGGGGTAGGGGGAGGCGCTGCCGTAGACCAGCCAGGTGGTATCCTTATGCCTGCTGTGCCCAACTGGCCGCTCTTCCGCCACGGTAGGGATGGCCGACAGGGGTTAACCACTTGCGTTTATGTGGCCCTTCGGCAGACTTGGCTTGGTCTACTCCTAAACACTTATAGAACGAAGCCCCGCCCTCCTGCTCCGCGCTCCGGCACGCAGTCACCCAGGCATCGGCAACAAAATTCATGGAATTGAACAGTGAGAATGATTGCCGCTGTAATATCGTGACTAAATTCACCTCCTCCTGAGTTTTACAACCTGGCTCCTGTAATATATAGTGCTCTATAACCGGGTTTCTGAAATGTGAAGCGTTCTATAACCGGGCTCCTGTAATATACAGTGTTCTATAACCGGGCTCCTGTAATATACAGTGTTCTATAACTGGGCTCCTGTAATATACAGTGTTCTATAAC